>JAVTVY010007071.1:0-39554 GCA_036873755.1 Hanleya hanleyi
GAGGCCGTAGTAAAATAATGGTCGTATCAATCGGTCATGCAGTTCGAGATGTGTGACGTACATATATAAGCATGAATAATGCACCATATACACACTCGGTGCAGTATTTCAGTCAGAGGCACAGTAGGTACATGCCTCTGAAGGAGCGAGAACGAGTAACTACAATCTATAGGTTTAAACCTCAGCCCAGTTAAATCTGTCAACTATCATGTACATGTACAAACAATAAATGTTTCAGGCCTCATAAAAGAAATATCTTTTCCCATAACCAACTGTTCCTGTCATCAAGTAAAGTGTGTCCTGTAGTTTGGTTCATGTACATGTACATGATGGTTTTACGTTCGGCTCTCAGCCACTTGTGGCAAAAATATACAATAAGTTGACAATACACGTTACCGACTTCTCCAAAAATATTATTGCAAGAAGGCTTTGGAGTTGAAAAAATTGATGGATTTGATATTTAAAAGTTGTCAGAGATAACAACTTATGATAGGTTTCAGGCATGATACAATTACAATCATTAGTCCATGACAATACAAATAAAGTACCAGAATCCAACAGTCATTAGCCAGTTATCCTCCACAAAGAATTTTCACATCCAAAATAGATACGGTAAGTTCCCTAAGTATTCGTGACCAGAAGTGAATATCGCAGTCGTGAAAAACTGACCACTTCCGAATAGTTTGTGCGGGTCAGTTCAGAAAAACGGGCGTTTTCGTAAATTAGAGTCCCCATATTAAATGCCCATACCGTTCGACAATGAAAGGTCACAATACATCGACTGTGGTGTTTCTTTAATTTTGTGATATTTACCCCAGACAGCACTCTTAAATGATATAAGATCGACAACCACGAGACATTCACTATACTTTGTGTGTAGAATGAAGCCTAATATACTTCGACAAAGTTCAGTGGTACGAACATGTGTGGTCGAGAGGAAACCCCGAAGCAAAACCCGGGAAATGTTTGTTGTGCGTTTAGATTTGTCAGGCAATAATTCGCAATTGATCGAAGGATAAATAAAGCATTCTTTCTGCTCTTTAACCATTAAATTAGGTTCGAATAATTGACTGCAATGATCGGCTGACAATGAAGAGATTAGTTTCATCGGACGCCCGGCCAATTTAAAATCACAAATTCGCGTATATCCTTGTGTTAGTACATACGAGACAAGGGCATATTCTGTCACTTAGACATTCTGATATTTTCTTTATTTTCTCTTCAGGACATGCTTGAACTCTTGCAGAATTTTTTTTACGGCCGAGAAGACTAGGCACAACTATCCCAGTGACGCCAATGATGTTTACGTGAAAATATATAACGATCTAATGAAGAAACACAGATTACGTCATTTTCAGATTGAGAATCAAACCTAATAATTTCTTGATTGCTGTTCATAGAGAAATATTGTGGAAGGGCTTTCAAACTGTTTATGTCAATGAAACAAACAGCAAATTAAGCAAGTGCCCGACACTATCTGAAGACCCATATCAGGGCAAACTCGACCGAGACCCATATCAGGGCCAACTCGTCTGAGACGATATACAATCTTCCCAGCTGGAACGAGCTCATCCCGCCATGAATAGCGGCTAAACGAAAGACATGAATTGCTTGCCCATTCTAACAATTCACTGTATCCCTTCCATCCTTTATTAACAAATGTATGAAAATACTTTCATAGAATTAGGTGGGGTCTGTAGACATGGAAGAATGAAAGTTTCAACATGCCACGTGTTGGTTGTACATTTTCCCGCCATACGGAGTTGCAATAACATCACGTGATCAATACTTGGACAGCATGGCACGTGGGTCAAACTTTCGCTTGTACACGGTTCCCGCTTCATAATATATTCAGCCAACACAACCTCAATATATTATGCCTTCGTAACTGTGACATCACGACTCCCATGAAAAATAAAAATATTTCAAAGCTGAAAAAGAATTCCCTTTTACCTCTCTCAGATCATTATTCTGTCTGGAAATATGGCTCGACTGCAACTATTCTGTCATCTTTTGCCATACACTCATCTGTTTACGTATTCTGTCTTGAAATATGGCTCGACTGCAACTAATCTGTCATTTTTACCCCTCAGCCCATAGGGCTGTGGGGTCTTGTCGTTGCCATGTACGTACGTCCGTCCATCCGTCCGTCAACATGTTCTTGTCCGCTGAATATCTGTAGATCTATGAAGTCGGGCCTGACCAAACTTTGGTGAGAGCTTCCTGAATGTTGACTGATGAAATGATTAGATTTTCAGATGGCTATGATGATTTTATGATTTTTAATTTTTTTTTTTATTATTTATTGATGGCTCAGCTTTTGCACTGTTATCTATGCCCATCAACATGTTCTTGTCCGCTGAATATCTGCAGATCTATGAAGTCGGGCCTGACCAAACTTTGGTGAGAGTTTCCTGAATGTTGACTGATGAAATGATTAGATTTTCAGATGGCTATGATGATTTCATGGTTTTTAAAAAAAAAAATTTATTATTTGTTGATGGCTTAGCTTTTGCACTGTTATCTATGCCCATCGGGAACCCTTGGTTGCAGGTTTCATTGTGAATTTTGAAGGTTCCCTGATACAAGAAAGCCTGGTCCATTCAAGATTCTCATTGAATGAAGGACATTTTTCTTTAATTTTGCTATTAAATCATTCTATTCTACATCATATGATTTATCCTAAAACTTTTGCATGAACCATATTTGTGTCCACACATTTAACTGGTACAACATAGTGCTTCAATTTTTGTCACCAAACATGTTACTGTACCTTGGAAATTATTTAAAACGAGTGATTAGGAGAGCCCATTTTTAGCCTGACTCTGGGCAATTTTGAACCATTTTGCATACCTGGAGCTTATGCCCCCCCCCCCCGCCAAATTATGATAAGGGTGGGCCTGTGTTAATCAATGTGTTTACTTGTTATCACACTTGTGCAATGCATAAATTGCCACTGATAAAGCTGCACTTTCTTGCATGCTGTAATCCCAGCACACCACTCATGTGAAACCTAAGTGTTATATACGGTATCCAGGGATTTTTTGCAGGTTCCGATCTCCCAGTTCCTTTTCGTAATTCATTATTGAGGGTCCAATTTTTTTAAGTGAATTTTGGCGCAAAGAGCCTGTGATTAATCACAAAACAGAGGTTTATTAACATGAAATTCAATATCCAGCTATGCAATCGGATCGATATTGAGGCTCCCAGAAGATTTTTCCATGAGTATTTCCTTCAGAAATCGTTTCAAATTGAGCAACAACAACACTTTCGTTTTTTGTTTCATTTGAGTTTTGGGCGCCCATATGTTTTCCGAAACTAAATTGGCTCTAGATGCAGCCCTGATCCTACGACTAAAAAAAAAACAGGCTGAGGGGTCCACGCACCTTTTAGGTGCTTGCCTGCAATTCATGTTTGCCATACACTCATCTGTTTACCCAGTTTTATTCAAGTATATACTAGTATAGGCCTAACATGACCCACATCAATCCACGATCTACGTTTTAATTAATCAGAAAATTGGTTTAATCTGTTTCAGATGTAAATGTATTCTGGTATATTTCTGACGAAAGACAGATCGATAGATGATGATGACGAAACAGCCAAATGTACAACCGTGTTTTTATCTAATATTACCTCATGGGTTCAGCAAAATTAATTCACATTTCAGACAGTATAATTTAGAGAATAAGTAGACAGAAAACCTATTAGTTTATTCCCTCTTTTTATTTTTTTAACTTTTAATCTCAACCCACTATTCCGACCTCCGCTTCAGTTGCTATCAAATTACCGCCTACGATCTCGGCTATCTTACGTAAACGTCTCTTCCGACATTCAACTTTTGTGTCAATAATCAAGTCAGAAGTACCGTAATATCTTCACTAATAGTGTAAAAAAACTCACTCAAAAATTTTCAGGGACTTTAAAGGCCTTTAATTTTCAATATAAAAATTATGCACTTTTATAAACTTTTAAGGACCCATGCGAACCATGAAACAATGACACCGTGTACAATGACGCCATTCCACGTTTTCTACGGCTATGAAGATTCGGATGCAGCCATATATCACCGTTAATCCTGCACGTCACAGCTTTCCTTTCATGATAATTATCTGAATAATATCCTCTTTCTATTTTATCCAGGGGTGATTGAAGAGAATAACTCTGTACTATTGCTTGCTACTAAAAAGTTGAATACAAGAGCGCAAACTTCTTTCGGTATATGCATCACCGCGAATTCCACGGCCGTAAAATATTCTGAATCGCCGCGTTCGTTGGAAATGATACATTTCTAAATTATTTTTGTCTGAACAGTACGAAATATGTTTTCAGTATCATAGCTGGGAATCTCAACATTCGTGTCTTCGGAAAGAAAAATCCGAAGTCGGACCCAAACAGGCGCGTTTCTGGTTTTAGGGTGAGGCGCACATGGCATACAGTCGCCAAAATTAATGCAACTTGGGGTTGGGGTTGATCGTAAATCTCTACCCCGCGACTAAGAAAATCCGTGGTTCAAATGTCCGGTCAAACTTCAGCATTATATTTTTTTAAGACCGAATGAAACGTAACTTCCAGTTCTTCATTTTGATATTTTCAGTATTATATCGAATGTATGCTCTCTTCAATCGGCAATGTTTAATATCGCACGTCCCCGTAAACCGGCAATATTCCCAATTTAATGACCATGAGAAATAGCGGTCTAAACATTGGATACATTTCGTTTGAGACATAATGAAAATCAACTTAGTTAAGTTGTTACAATTATGTTCAAAATGCTCAAAAAGTTTGCAAGGTTTATCAAATACTAATTCTAAGGAAACTCGTTGATATGGAAGTTTTTCCATCGCACAACTACATAATATTATCAATCTCGCGACCACGATAAATGGGGGATTTTCGAATAGTTAGGACCGCGGTTTTTCACAAATGGGCCGTTTTCGATTACTTAGGGAACAGTGTCACGTGACTTAGCGAAAAATGCCCGTTTTCGAATTTACTTAGGGTCGCGAATACTTAGGGAACTTACCGTAGCTCAATAATTACAGGCACAATTACAGAAAAGGTCAACAGCTTCCAATGATGATAATTAGACATCACCATGTTCTAATCTTCAAATCTGTATTACTGCCCTATTCTCCTAATGAATTTGTCTGTTTTCTTGAACTTGTATCTGTCATGACTGGGTGCAAATTAACTCTTTCCCCCATATAAGCAGGTTTTGACGGCTTGTGTCGATCCCCATGCAAGCGTGTTTTGATGGGTGTGCGCCTAACCCATGAAGACGGATTTTGACGTGTCACTGAGTTCCCATGTGATGGATTACTTTTGCAATTTTTTGCATTTACTTTGAGTAAAACCTAATTAAAACTACATGTATACATTTTCAGAAAGCCAAAATTTAAATAAATCTGACTATATAGACTGTTGGCATGTTTTGAAGTAAGGGTAAAATGAAATCGGGAGAGGAACAGAAATAATCGATGGAAAATGCGCGATTAGACACCAAATGGGTGTTTATATGCTAAGGTGTAACAAATATGGGACACTGAAGCTCAAAATATAAAATAGACTACAGCTCTTCTTCTTTACATTATTTGATGGCAATATCTCTCAGCTATATTAAAATTATAGTGTTAACATAGTCTTCAAGTGTGTTAGTATTCTCAGACCTGTTTTAGTATAGCATCACTGAAAATGTTGGACAAACACAGGACGGAAAATGGGGGAATAAAACAATACATAATAAGGGAACAGAAAATGGATTTCTACTGCAATGGGACTTTTAGGACAGTATTTTACTGATATGAACACTTTCATTGTTTGATTTGAAAAATTTAACGTATCTGTGAAGAAATTAGTACAAAGCATGACAATGTGTCGGACAAACAAAGACGGAAAAGCTGATGGAAACGTATCTTTTTTTTAATTAATAGGTACTTAATTGAAATAAACTATGTTGAAAATTATAAAGTTATGTGAAGAATACAAGGTTCTTTAACTTGATATGAAAATAAAAGTTATTTACTATTTTTTTTAAAATATGCCTTTATGCCCCAAAATAGTTGGACAAACTAAGACGGACAATGTTAAACAAATGGGGAGGAAAACCTGTCCGTCTTTGTTTGTCCGACATTTGAAAATACTACAATTATGAATACCACGAACCAAACAGTGCTTAGGTACAGATAGGAAATGACTGTGTATCACTATAAGTGTGTATTTTGATGGTCTGCTCTGAATATGCACTTAGAATATGCTGAAAATTTACTTATGTGTCGGACAAACGAGGACGGATTATGTCGGACGAACACTGGCAAGGCAATGAAGACGGACACTGCATTTTGGTAGTGTACAGCTAAAGTACATGGGATGGAAGCATAACATTTGGGGCATGTGTCACCCATCACACAAGCAAGGGGAATCACAAACCCCATGAAATACTACTGCAAATAAAGTTAATTAGCATAATTAGTATGTCGGACGTAACATAAGACGGAAAATCTGAAGATTTTTGATAAATCTATTTTTTTTTAATATGCGTTTGCATTTGTCAGGGACTTTACATTCATGAAAAGACAGAAGGGGCATAAATTTCATTTTAATAAGGTTGGCATCATTAACTATGTAGTTGTGAGTACTTAGAGATCTCTACAATGAGGGCTTATTGGAGGACGGAAAGTGTTACGTCCAACCGTGGTGGTTAGGACCTTAATTTTTTTTTGTTAAATCACACTTTTGCCACTTTAATTGTGCATCAATTTCTACCTTTAGATCCATTCCACCTAGAGACTACAAAGAAAGTCATCTTCTATGTGTATTATTACATATAAAAGCATCTTTTCGATGTCACCATGGTGTATGTCACAATCTTGGTGCAAATATTGGCATCAAATCAAGCTTAATTAAGTTAATTAAAAACAAATAATTTGAAGTTGAACCTGTTATTGTGTTTTCTATCTCCACAACACTCAGACAAAATAGTGGCATTTCCAGAAGTTAAAATTTCTTCATATGTAACTGTAATAAGTGACTTCAACATGAAGTGCCTGTTTGTTACACCTTAGCATATTAGTACCCAAATGTGTTTGGTGTGCTCCAAGAGAAACGTTCGAAAAATAGTAAAACCTGCTTCCAAATTCCTGAATATTTCACGTAAAGTATCTAACCTTGATGACTAACTCGTCAAATCTGCCCATCTGAGTTTATTATAAACATTTCCCGGGACCTGTTGATCACCCGTTTTAAAATTTATCCGACATTCTTTGCCCACGCTGTATTTCGTCGACCCGTGGCCATGGCGACCACGCGCAAATAAACGGACTGCTCCAATCACGCTGGACCTCTGAAAAGGTCGCTCAACCTTGGGCCAATCAGTGATGCTGTTTTACTTCACCGTGTTACCAGCCTTCATTCTCCTTTAAGGAAGTACATGGGACTTTTTCAGTTATAGCTCGTTCTATACTTGCCATCTCATGATGTCATTGCCAAATCCCGAATGTACGGAAAATAAGTTTTACAATGGTATACGATAACATAGGAATTGCAGCGGAACAACAACAACAGAACGCTGCAAAACGTAGCTAAAATGCGACAATTTCTTCGCTTTTTTTCGTGATTTATAACAGACGGAAAGCAGACAACACATTTTCTCGCAAGATTACTTATTTTTAGATTAAACGTTGCTGATATTGATATAAAACGTGAACAAATTACGTAGAATGGGTCTGTGGGAGACCATTGGTAAATATTTTCCCACATGACATGGGACATAAAACGGGATATTTGAAATCAGTCCATGGGTTAAAGACCTACGCCATTACAAATCTGTTATGGGTCAGAGAGAGAAAATTCCCCACAAGTCTATGGGGGAAAGAGTTAAGACAATGTGACTGCCATGATTGCACAATAGCAATCACACCAGTACAAACTTTTTACACCTGTCATTGCCTGTGGTTGTTCCGGCGGAGCAATGAAAAGTGACCAAAAAATCAGGACGGGTAAAATAAAAGAATAAGAAGAAAAAAAAGAAAAGAAACAAAAACGAAAAAAAAAGAGACCATAGAGGTCCATGTCCCCCGCTAGCAGCACCAGTTATGGTGGATTACATCCACCATAACTGGCGCTGCTGCTGCGGGGGCCATGGACCTCTATCAGGTCGATTTGTTTTGGTCGATGATATCAATATCATTGACGAAGAGTAGGATTTGAAAATGGAGATATCCAACTGCTTATAATCCAATATGGCTGCCGTCAGCCATATTGGATTATGCACATTGCTGAAAAACAATCCCAACTGTCCTCTCCCCAATGTCAAGGCATACCCCAAGTTTGAAGTTGATCGGTTAATCGTTCACGAGTTATTGTCCGGACAAGAAAATCTAAGATCCAACTGCTTATAATCCAATATGGCTGACGGCGGCCATATTGGATTATGCACATTGCTGAAAAACAATCCCAACTGTCCTCTCCCCAATGTCAAGGCACACCCCAAGTTTGAAGTTGATCGGTTAAATCGTTCACGAGTTATTGTCCGGACAAGAAAATCTAAGATCCAACTGCTTATAATCCAATATGGCTGACGGCGGCCATATTAGATTACGCACATTGCTGAAAACAATCCCAACCGTCCTCTCACCAATGTCAAGGCACACCCCAAGTTTGAAGTTGATCGGTTAAATAGTTCATGAGTTATTGTCCAGACAAAAAAATCTAAGATCCAACTGTTTATAATCCAATATGGCTGACGGCGGCCATATTAGATTACGCATATTGCTGAAAAACAATCCCAACCGTCCTCTCACCAATGTCAAGGCACACCCCAAGTTTGAAGTTGATCGGTTAAATCGTTCACGAGTCATTGTCCGGACAAGAACATCTAAGATCCAACTGCTTATAATCCAATATGGCTGACGGCGGCCATATTGGATTATGTACATTGCTGAAAAACAATCTCAACCGTCCTCCCACCGATGTCAAGGCACTCCCCGAGTTTGAAGTAGATCAGTCGAATCATACTCCAGTTATTGTCCGGACAAGATCCAACTGCTTATAATCCAATATGGCTGATGGCGGCCATATTAGATTATGCACATTGCTGAAAAACAATCCCAACCGTCCTCTCACCAATGTCAAGGCATACCCCAAGTTTGAAGTTGATCGGTTAAATCGTTCACGAGTTATTGTCTGGACAAGAAAATCTAAGATCCAACTGCTTATAATCGAATATGGCCGACGGCGGCCATATTCGATTATGTACCATTGCTGAAAAACAATCCCAACCGTCCTCTCACCGATGTCAAGGCACTCCCCAAGTTTGAAGTAGATCAGTTGAATCGTACTCCAGTTATTGTCCGGACAAGACCCAACTGCTTATAATCCAACATGGCTGACGGCGGCCATATTAGATTACGCACATTGCTGGAAAACAATCCCAACCGTCCTCTCGCCAATGTCAAGGCACACCCCAAGTTTGAAGTTGATCGATTAATCGCTCACGAATTATTGTCCAGACAAGAAAATCTTACGGAATTACGGACACCGGTGTTTCTAAGTCCTCCCCCCCGTACTAAGTAGCGGGGGACAAAAAGAGCATGCAATGATGGAAAAGTAGGCATATTTTATGAAGCCTTCATCATAGAGTGAGTGAGTGAGTGAGTGAATAGGATTTAAAACTTCACTTTCAACAATATTTCAGCCATATCATGACGAACCAACTAAGCACCACCCAGCCAAGTTGCATTCCAAATCTTTGAAGCAACATGGAACCAGACACTGGCCATCCACCCTATATAACACTGAGGACAGCACAAGGCACAGACAGGACTTTCACATGTTGAACATTATTCAGACTAAAGTCATGAATAAATCAATAAATGTCAACACCTGGTAAAGTTTCTTAGGTCACAAAACCAAAACACTGAAATTGTGTAGATGTCATTTACTGTATGTGTGCACATGTACTGTGGCACAAGGAAAGACCTACAGTATGACATGGACAATTCCAGAGTTGTGGCTGGGTGTGTACATCCAAACAAATCAATACTGTTGTTTGGGGTTACAGAAATCCTGCTGTCTCATGAAAATAAATTCTTCTAGCTTACCTACATGTACCAGTATCACATGGACAAATCCAACTTGAATCATTCCAAGAGGGCAACAGGAAAAACTAAGCAGAATTCTAACGACCTTATATATATATATATATATATATACCTTCAAAAGATCAAAAACCACATGTAAATGTAGTATATAACACACAACATTCGGTGTTTAACCAAGCAAATCTCTGTGTAACATAATATTATGGATTTAACCCTAACAGTTTGTCACACAAACTATCATATGAATAGCCAACAATACATTCTTTCTGGTTTATCACAAAAATACCATAGCTGTCAGGCGATGGAACGTGAACGCAATGTAGCATTGAATACTTAAATTCTTTTCTTTCTTGTTCAGGTCATGTACATGGCACTACCCCAAAGCTATAATATGTAGTTCTAGTCAGTAATTAGCGGATGACAACCAGTATGCAGGCCTGAAGGTGGCTCACAGTGAAAATATAGGAGAAAAACTGGCCAAAATATAGAAGAAATATAGGAATTTTCTTGATAAAATTTAGGAAATAAAGGAGTGTAAGACAGCTAGGTCACTACTACATTGTATGTTCCAAACTTGATAGTTTTCTGGGTTTAATCAAATTATTTCCACTAAATGGGGTCATAGAGGTGGTGATTGAGGAGACCCGTTGAAAGGTTTTCATATTCATATAATGTAATTTCCTCATGCCAATTTCACTCATTTCAGAGCATTGGTGACCGTTTTCATGACAAAAAGTCAAAATATAGGAAATATAGGAGGTTTTGAGTAACATATAGGAAAATCTAGGTATGACTAAAAAATATAGGCAAATATAGAAAATATAGGAGGCACTTGCAGGCACGAGTATGTGGAAGACCATTTGATGAATCCACCAAGCCCTGACCGGTTATGTACAAGTCACAACCGCATTCTGTTGTATAAATGTTAAAATATCTAGATGTTCAACGCTTGATCTAGTACAATTTGAACCTGTTGAAAGGTTTCATCATGTAGTCTGTGGGAATCAGTCAGAATTGTAAAGTTTCTGGACAATGTAACATTCCCATATTGGCAAACTGAGTGACCTTTACCAAGATCCATGTCAAATTCTATACAGTTACCCTTCTATGACACAAAACTGACCAAGATCAAATAACAATGAAAATCCAAGCGGTTAATTCCCCCAACTTTGAAACTACTGATTGGTTGGTTGTTTGAAGTTTAATACCCTAGCAAAACCCTAACCCTAATAAAAACCTAACCAAAACTACAAAAAAATTTGAATTTTGAAAATTAGGCTCTACAGACACTGGTGATCACAATGGATTGTCAGAGAGCTGAGTTGGCTTGGAACCGCAGCGCAGAGCAATCCCAAACGAGATCCAATGGCAAGGTATCAGTAATTACCAAATTTGTCCTGAAAAGATAATATGGTGTGGCCCCCAGATGGCACAACCTACATGTACAAGTGGATCAGCATGAAAATCTCGAGTGAGATCTTCAGGCAATGTAACCACATACCAAATTTGCAGAGAACCCATTCAGGTATTGTTTTTAGAAGTTATTGCCTAGAAACAAACTATAACTTGGCCCCCAAGAGGTGCCACCTGTACAACAATTGGCATGAAAAAACAATCTCAAGTGAATCTTGAGGCAATACCGACATACCAAATTTGCAAAAACAAACAATCAGGTTTTCATTGGTTATTGTCCAGAAATAAAATTTTAACTTGGCATACAGATGGTGCCACCTATCGGACAACACACTTCGAACCAATTTTCTTTATGAGGGATATCACAGTTGTGTCGAAGTATGTGAATTAGTTAAAACACATCAGTAGACTATTTTATCTAATTATCATTAGATATATTTGCCAGAACAGCAGGCTAGGCGGAAAAAAAAAGACCATGCATCAGACCCAAACATTTAGCGCCTCAATCTAACATTCTGCAATGTCGATTGTTGGCCCTGTAATATAAAAGTCTAAAGAGTGACAAAGCCTTGACTGACACAAGACTGTGTCTTTCTGTGCTTTAATTGACATCATAAAGAACTATCAGGGCCTGATCTAGACTTTTAGTTTGGGCAACCATATGCGATGCAGAGTGTGGTAAATTATAGTGAAATAGGCTGTGATGCAGGACTGTCGAAGCCCATGGAAGCTCTGGGAGTATTAAATGGTCTAAATATAGTATGACACGCAGTCCCTACAACAGGGCTTCGTGTTTAGAATTAGTGCGCGAGCTAAAAATAGCTCACGTCAAAATATTTAGGAGGGGGTATTTAAAAGTCAGGCGAGTGATTGCAATATAAAATATAAAATGTGACAGTTTACGTGAACTAAAATCACTCTCGTGACATGAATTTACGCGAGTGTTTGCGTGCAGGTGAGCTATCACTCGCGCTAAACACGAAGCCCTGCTACAAGATATTTTATAATACTGATTTCTATTGAATGTAGGCTCTGCCCGTTTAACTGGCAAAAATCAACTGAAATGTCCGGCAGTCAAAAAACAATACTCTATACACCAGTTTCTTCACTTAAAATAATGAAACCCACCTCTTGAGTTATATCTCAGACTTGGAATCCGTTCTCAACTTTCCATGGGTAGTTTATTCGAGCATTCTCACAGCTTTCCTGAACTGAGAAGACAAATTATCAGCCATGTTTAAATACTTCAGCCAATGAAAACTCACTACCGCTGCTTTCTCCACATTCGGGGATGTTCCAGCAGCTAGAAGATTTAGCCGGTTAAACTGGCAGATCCCAAATCCAAGAGAAATCAATATGCGTGTCAGACTAACAGCCTGACAACAGAATATTTAGGAATTTATTTTTTGTTGTTTAGAAAGTGATCGTATATTTTGGGATTTGAAAGCGAACATACAGCGAACCTAAGATTTAGCAACATTACAAAATATATGCATGTACATGTACTTGCATTACTATTGGTTTCAGCATGTTCACAGGGGGAATTTATAAAAAAAATGTTTTTTTCGTTTGGGTGCCCAAACTCATGGTACCCAAACCCGTAATAATGAGATCAAAAATGGCCTGGATCAGGCCCGGACTAATATTTATTTATTTATTTATTTATTTATTAGACTTTGAATCAAATCAGGAGGAGTGCAACAGGTGGCCAGCACCTATAGTAAAGCACTCTCCACATACATCAATACATTCATACACACAAATAACACATATATAAATAAAAGAAGGAAAAAATAATTATATAAAAATTAAAAACGAATTATAAATACGAAGCTGCGCATCTGAAAACCCCTCGGCTCTGGGTACATTCATAATGTATTCAATTTGAACCAAGATGTCAGGAACACCAAGCAGTCAAGTCATAAATATACAGATTATCAAAAATTTTGCAATTAGAAATGACCCCTACAGTTTCCATTCAATCAGAGAAACCGGTTCATTACATAAGTTTCTTGATGCATCAAATTTTACATCGAGCATTTGAACGGTATCAGAGATGGAGATCATTAATGATTTTGCAAATATTAAAGATGGCCACCCATCCTTCCCGGCACTCAGAGAAACTGATGTGGTTATTCTTTGAAAGTTTCTTGATACATTGATGCTGTATACCAAGTTTCGTATAGAACACTGAAATGGTATCAGAGATATACATCATTAAAGATTTTGCATAAATTAAAGATGGCCACCAAGGTTTCCGCCCAATCAGAGAAACCAGAACTGTCATTTGTCGTAAGTCTCTTGATGCATCGATGATGTATACCAAATTTTACATTGAACACTTGAACGGTATCAGAGAACGAGATCATTAATGATTTTGCATAAATTAAAGATGGCCGCCCATCCTTCCCTCCACTCACAGGAACTGATGTGGTTATTCATTGCAAGTCTCTTGATACATCGATGCTGTATACCAAGTTTGGTATAGAACACTTAAATGGTATCAGAGATATATATCATTAAAGTTTTTGCATAAATTAAAGATGGCCACCAAGGTTTTCGGTCAATCAGGTCCCGATTCAAAGTATCTGGATGTATCGATGATGTATACCATCTTTCATATAAAACAAGTGAATGGTAACAGAGATATGTATCATTATCGATTTCGCATAAATTAAAGATGGCCTCCAGGATTTCCAGCTAATCAGAAAAGCCGGTTTGGTAATTCATTGAAAGTTGCTTGATGTATCGATGATGTATACCAACTTTCGTATTGAACAGTCGAATGGTTTCCGAGATATGGATCATTATCCATTTTGCATAAAATTAAAGATGGCCGCCAAGATTTCCACCCAATCAGGTACCAATTCAATAGGCTTCTGGTCTTTGACTAGGTAAATAAGCATACCAAATTTTGAATTCTTCAGTGGAACCGTTTTCCAGCTATCTCGCTCACGTACGGACGTACAAGACGACAATACCCCATGGCCAAAATTGGCCGAGGGTTAAAAATGGGCGTCATGGTTTGATAAAAATACAAGGATATATACACACAATAAAATTTGGGCATGAAAGGTTTTCATGCAAACAGCTTCGTAGAAGGATTAGGGGGTTGCAATTATGCCTGGCTGGCATAAAATTAATTGGAAATTAGCATCTTCACAAGTCCAGGTAAATCCTAAATCCTCGCAGAGGGGTTACCTGGACATTTTTGGTGATTCGAATGAGTTCTTGAGTCGATGCCTCTATTATACAATCTCGTACATTTCATCCCCCACGCTGGTTTTGAATTGGCATGTCGGTATCCCCAGCCTGCGGTTTTTGCTTTGACTTCCGATGTCGATTTCCGCTTGACATCAAAGCAGTTTGGCCCGCGATGAAATTGAAACCCGTCACATCTCATGCCTCGCAGCGATTGGCCTAATCAACCAGCTTAGCGCGTTCACTGATTGGGTTGATTCAGGGGAAACCCCTCCATCTATTTATATCCAGAACTCGTATGGGTAACTAACCAAGCCAGTGTATCGATCCCAATAGATCGATCGATACACTGGCTCGCGAGGATGGGAAATTAGAGGCAGGCATCAAGGCCAGTAGGTTGGGCATCCAAGGCAATGGCCTTGGTTAAATTCGAAGCCTGCCACATGAGGCAAATTACATTCAAAAAAGTAGGCATTGTTATTGACAGACCTATAGCTGTGACAACTAAGTTGTTCTTTAGATTTATCTACACTGTATAACAGGTCAGTAAATTTACTATTCTAACATGTAGAAACATTTTTTCTTTTTCTGTTTTCATTTGTGAGTTGGCATTGAACAAGTAGTTGGGCGTTGAGCAGGTAGTTGGGCATTGGGCAAGTAGTTGATCAATGTCCACAGTGCCCCGCTTAACACTATTTATGTAGATAATCTGTGCTGGTCATATCTTTTTTTTTTATGATGGCGTTACACGATTTATTTCTTCACCTATCACTTTTACATCAGACCAAAGAAATCCATCTATTGAACACTACCACCCTATTTCTTCTAATTATTCAGACGGCAAAACTTAACTTCAGGCATCTGTGAAGAGAAATTCTACTAACATTCAACAAATTTCACTAGCTATCTTTTTAGTTCCTGAGATAAATAATGTATCCATGCCACAGTATTTAGACTCAGTTGACAAAAGATGGTTTTTCTGCTTCTAAGTTTAAAAATCCTGTTCGAAAAATTAGGAGAAATAGGGTAGTAAAAGAGGATATTGATGAGCACTATAGATTGCTCTCAGTTCATATTTTTGTAGGTGAGAAACAGGTCCATATGAGTAATGGTTTGTCCAAAAGACATTAATTTATAGAACATATATAGCAAATTGGCAGGCTATACCTTTGAAATATAATTTATTTTACTAAAATCAGAAGTGGATGAAAACTAGAAGTATGTAATGATGTATTCAGTGTCATCGACGGCATGTTACCCGTTTTAGCGCATCCAGTTGAAAACATTGCCTCCTAGCGGGAACTGGAGAACTGCCAGGGGAGACAATTTTGGAAGGTCAGGAAACGACTCCTACAGCCTCGAATGCAACTACAGCGTCCCGAGTCAAACCGCCATTTGAGGTGACGCACTGAATCATGGGAGTTTTATGAGAGACCGTGACACACATATCACTGAAAATTACCAAAATCGCGGCTCGCCTATGTTAACTCCTCGTGGCGATGTTGGGTTGATTTATTTGTACTTCCATGCAAACAAAATATCTGTTGACTGTTAGTTACGAACACTGGTAACAATAATAATTAATTAATATATCCCTTCAGATTTATCCAGAAAGTCTATTCATATGCAAATAAAGCACTCCGCTAAATTGTCAGATGCGGCATTTTATGGATATTCGTTCTTCTTACACTCCTGATGCAAACCTCCCGTCATCAATAATATTTATTCAACGAAATGTAACCCAAGTTGACACATTTATTTAATGAAACAAGAGAACAGAATTGGGGAAGCCGAACTGAATGAACTTATCGTCACGAGCGCAACAGCTTTCTTATTTCGTTTTCTCTCTGGGTCAAGCCGTTACATATAATGGGGCTGGTAGTCCTTATAAGGCACGGCTGCGTATCACGCGATATTTCTGTAGTATTTTGAACTTCGGTTGTAAGAAAATCGAATGTTCATTGGTCGCCATATAATGACCTCCCACGCTTACAGCGGAAAATTGAGGCTTATGACGAGTGGGTCAAAATATTCCTTTGAATTCGACCTGATTCAAACTTGTTGTTGATATATTGTGTAAACATAAATCCATTCGTATCACCAAATGTCTGTAGTTCGGACGGACATGATAGATTATGGATTTTGGGATTTTAGATGCACAATAAAACAAAAAAAGACATATATATATGTAATAGAATAGAATAGAATAGAATAGAATTTATTGTACTAAAACGCCCACTTGGAGCCGAGTACACAAGAACATGGAAAAACATACAAATATGATATGGCAACACATTGAGTTTATATACATTATGTACATGAATGTCTGTAAGGTAATCTAGTTATCAAAGTGTTTAATTGCGCTTGAATACAAACTCACTAAAACAGAGTTTGCTGTTTCTTTTCAAAACAGGAATAGATAAAGAAGCCCACATCTTGAGCTATTATCGGTGGAGGATCCATGGCTAGATCAAAAAGATTGTTTATCCCACCTAACTTAAGAGTAATGTTATTGATAAGCCAGCGACGCAAATTATTATACAGTGGACATGGTAATATCCTGCCCATCCGTTAGGGGGCCATCAGGTTAGAAGTAAAGCAAATAAATGAACTTCCCGCGTTATCTCCCAGAGTTTATTAAGTACCGTAAACCTGGGTCCCCAGAATAAATGAACTACAGCCATACTCGATTGTAATTCAATAAACGATTTATTGCCCATTTACGATATCGAACTAATGTGTGAAAAAGACAACAGGAGTCGAAAGTACAGGTAGACCTTCGTTGGGCAGCACAACCGGTTTTCTGGGTCACCGTAGCGTACGGCCAGACTGCGTGCGCCAGATAATACCCATGATTCCTCAGTCAAAATTTAGGTAATTCAGCTGCCGACAATTGCCGACTAATAACGACTGCAAGCCGATCGGCGCACAGTGGAAAAATTGGATTCTGTATTGCGCAGATTTCACATCCTACGTCACATGAAGCGTTATAGGCAGGCTGGTGGTGCCATTGCAGTCTACATAGTCTAAGTGATCCTTGCATACTTCTAGTTTCATCCACTTCTGCTAAAATAGATAGAATAGAATTTTCATGTTTTCTTGTGGGTGAATTGTTATTCGAACATATCTCCAGTCCCAATTTTAAAGCACTACCGAAAGTGGTGTTGAATTCCCGTTAAACACCAGCGAACACCTACAGTGCTGTGACGTTGTCGGCTGGCGGGGATAACTGTAGAGAGTGCGTGCCTAATGTATACTTTCCTACAGTTTGCAACAATGTTCACATTGACCAGCTGGGAAGTGCATGACGCCGCATTCAAAAATTGTTTTGACCAATGTGGAAGGCATACATGTACACTAACATATTTTAGCTAATTTAATATAATTTTGTAATAAATATTCGATTGTGCATGTCCGAATCGAAATAAAGACCACAGAAATTGGTTTCAAATTCCCGAGATAAACCTCTTCCTCGGTCTTTATTTCTTAATCTACAGATGTATACATGATGAAGTAAAGCTTGCATATGTGTTGTTAGTTAAAAACACTAGGCCGACATGTATTATGTTGTACTGTTTCAATTTTGTACCTACCTCAAAGTGTTTTTGAGATTCTAAAAATAAATGAAAATATCCTTGTCTTTGTCATACTGGTATTTCCAGATGGACAATGAAATGATTTCCATGTTGCCGTTGATGTTTATTTTTCACTTTTTAAATCCAGAATATACATGTGCATGAATAATAAATCATGTAAATGTATACCGGGGTACATGAACATTTTGTTTGTTCTATCTATTTCAGTATCTTAAATATAATTTCAAAGGTAGAATTAAATCAATAGATATTTTACTGGCCGAAATCTCGTGGGCGAAACATCACCACTTACAATACATGTACTGCTGAATGGCACCTGCCAAAATGTCCTGACACCGTCTACCTGTCCGTACCAACCCATATGATATCCCGTTATACGTGCAACCAGCTGCGAGCACTTACTGGTATGGGTACCCAAAATCTACTTTCACCTCTGATGGAACCTTCAGCTTCCAACAAGTAAATTACTATATTCTCAAACATTAATACATCTATGCACAACTGTTCACACTCACAGGTCTGATACAACAACAACAACAACAGCAACGTCTGGTAGAGGATTTACCTGCATACATGTATATCAACTCACAGTCCAGATCTGTACACACCTGTACATTATAAATGCGTTCTCAGTTCTACTAGTCCATAATCTTGTACTAGAAACACTGGACCGCATACCATAACCTGGATTCATACACCTGAAAAAGATCAATAATCTGTTTACTGCCACTATTCAGGTACATGTACCACACACATGGCACATTGTCTGAGATCAACAAACTCTCCCTCCGTGATGACAACTAACCTGAGACATTAATCTATGGAGTTGCTAAGCAATCTACCTAGTCTTGTGACAGAGGGACAATATACTGGTACAGGGATAAATCAATAAGTAATGATCACTTATTATTGTCTACTCCTTCTCCCTTTAAATGTCTGCTTGTTTGGATGAATAGACAGCCATGGCGATGCAGTCAATCTTTTGTTACCATTGATTTAAAATTTATTACAGATTTGTTTTGGAGTATTATGCTGGTTCAGATGATTGATTAGAACTCCCTGAATTCTGATGGATTTGAATATAATATGCCTATAAACTGGCATACATTGTATGGGGAAAAGATAAAGAATTTGTTTAAATAAATACTACATGTATTGATCTGGTCACCAAGGTCACCATTATGGCAATTTCGTGTAAATGTGGACATGATCAGTAAAAAATAAACTTACAGGTACATGTTACTAATTCTTTTCCTTTTACCATGATGTATATAGTTTATATTCCTAAGTTACTGGAACTAATATTTTGTTTGGGTTTCATTCCACTAATAGACTTCCATTTTTTTGATGAAATGTCATACAAAATAGCGTAAAATTCTGTTCATCAGAGGACAGATATATGTCATCTTCGCTACTCTTACTTTACTAAATAAATCTTTATCTTTTGTCCACAATACATTGGCCTAATCATCTACCTAGTTTAATCTGTCACGTGTCCTACTACTCCTCCGTTTTTAATCGCACGCTATGCAGCATATATGGCAGGCTATGCGGCGCAATAGCAAAGGCTCTTCTTCCATCTGATTATTAAAGTGTCGCTTATATTTATATCTCAAAAGTTCTAGATTGGAAAAAGAAATAAGCGAATATTTTTTTATTTGAAATAAAATTAGGCCATTAATGACAAGGAATGCAAAGTAGAAGAAACAGTATTTTGCACTGTGGCATGTGGGCATACTCAAGAAATGTGTAAGCGCAAGACTAATGTATGGAAAGTTTTTTTTTTCAGGAAGATGCACACTATAAATCCAATTATTGTTCCTCGCTGAACAGTTTGTACACTATGGAGAACATCCATAAACGAACTCCCTCATTATTGTAATGCCACCCGAACAAACCCAGTTTGGTACATATAAAATATTTGTGCCTTAATGTGTTGATTACAAATATTCTAACAACCACACTTGCAAGTTTAGTAATGTCGGGATCCAATAACAATTTCAGTGGGCCCTATGAAAAATTATTTCTATTTGAGGAAATTCTTTCCTCGGCATTCAGTAGGAATTGCTTTTAGGTGACGTGGAATCTGTCCAAATTCTCCGAACACAGTCGACACAGCTTTTGATGATTTGTCAATACGAAGAATGTCACACATATCCAGTAAACAGTTCCCACAAATTTATGAAACATCCTTCAGAACAACATGCAAGATATCAAATTCAATGATCATTTAACAGAGTAGTTCCGGGTCAAGATTGAAGGTTATTGATAAATTTCATCATCGATGTCGGCAAATCAGTTAAAGTGCATGATGTCTCATTTTGTTTCAAAAGATCAGCAGAAATAAATTATCCTCCCTTTTCATCGCTTGATCGTCAAGCAGCTGATAGGGAGGACCATTGAATGCAAGGTCGACGTGAGGATCAACAAAGGGATGTGGGTGTTCCTTCCCAGAATCCCCTTCAATGACAGGAGTGGTGAGCTCCCCTTCATCTTGGTGCTCGCCAGTTCCCGCTCAGACTGGCCTTCTCCATCAGCATCGGCCAGGGGCAGGAGAACCAGAGGGTTGGCATCTTCCTGTCCGAACCAGTCTTTGCTCACGACCAGCTCTACACCGCCTTCTCCAGGGGCAATGAGGGAGAAGTCTGTCATGGTTTACACCGCCTTCTCGAGGGGCAAGAGGGAGAAGTCCATGAAGGTCCATCGCTGACAATGTCGAGGACTTCACACAGAACATTGTATATGAGGAACTTTTCTAATTCATCAAGTAGTCCTCTTCATCTGCAGTCCTATGAACATCGACTACAGTGATTACTGAGATCATTTTGATTGTAATTTAAAAGAATTAATACAGACCTATATTTACTTGAAATTGCATTTGTTTCCTTCTTAACATTACAAATTTATAACTCTCACCTTCGGTGTTTAGTGGATTTGATAACATTAGGCCTATATACCCACGCCACCCCTCGCATATGATATAATTTTCTGTTATTATCTCCTTTTCGGTGTTCCCCTTATCTTAATGCTGGGCATTCTTTTCGAAAAGAGAGAAACGGGGTTTTCACTAAACCACCGTGACATCCCTGGGACTGGAATAAGTCTTTAGCCCATTCATGCAATAACAATGGACAGACTCTGGACAGGCCTTCAATGAAATTCATCACTGGGAAGTCACCAAACCAAATACTCAAAAAGCATTTAAAATGCCACAAAATTTATAAATCTAGGCGCATTAAAGCGGTCATTTGTGTATTTTTTCAACAGGATGCTTTTGCCACCAACTTGAGAAGAAACAGAAGTGAGGCACCGAGGCTCGATTCAGGATTTCCATCTGGGGCATCCACGACAGCATTTTTGATAAGGCATTCCACACTTGATTCCTTGTTTCCGGTCACCCAGCCGCATGTCATTTTACCTACCGCCCAATTTTTTTTTTTTATTATTTTCATTTATTTGCATTTGTTCATTTTTCATTTCAGTTTTCATTTTGTTCAACAACCTCAAAGACACATCTAAATCTGACGATGGAAATGGAAAAATCGATGAAAATAATACGCTCCCGTGGAAAATCACTTCAGGGGAGGTAACTCTCAAACATGACCACCAAATGATCTCAGCCCGAATTTATTTTAAATAATGAGTAATGAATAATGAAAAGACAGACCCCACCCACATCACTTCTGAAAAACAGGCTCACAGGAAACATGGAATCAATTGTCATTAATCAAATGTGTCTAATGTTGATTTTTCCAGAATTGAAAAGGTTCCAGATAAATCCAATTTTATGTCCATACATGTACTCCACGCATCTACCAAAATAGCAATATTTAAAGGAAATTTAATGGAATAGGAAAATATAAGTTTTCAAGAGAATGGTTGCGAAAGGATTTTTGAATTTGATAATGTGTTTTCCAAAGTTTTAGGCAATATGGAAAAGGAAAATATAAGTTTTTAAGAGAATGGTTGCGAAAAGATTTTTGAATTTGGTAATCATCTTAGCTTGCTAAGGGCATTTCACGTTTCACTTAACACTACCCTTAGCTCAATGACTTCATTCTCGGTGTATTTCGCCCGATGTCAGCTTCCCCAAGCATCAAGTCGCATGTCCGCTCCATTTAAACGAGCCAATGAAATTGTCCGTATTCAAATACTTTGACCTGGAAATCTCAGACATGAGACGTGTCAATTTCACTTAAGCGATCGACATGCTCGAGGCGCAAGACTGTGGGAGACCAAACCGAAGTTGTGCGAATTAGCTATTTTATTTCTCACTCTAATGGAGCATGCTTCTTTGTTTTCCTTAAGAAAAATCATACAAGCGGCCTAACATATTTGTAAAAAATAAAATTGGCGACAGTTCACAGGAAAATGATATGCTTTTTATTTTGTGATGGGGGCACTCCGAGGCCCACCAAGGGATCGTTTCAATCGATCGCTTTCTGGAGGTGTGTCCCCCTAATGAATCTACGGACACAAAACAAAGTAATTTTCAAAGATTTCTTGATTCTGGAGTCACAGTGACCTTGACTATTGACCTTGAGGTCCATGACAAATGAATAATGCTCGCGAATTAGCTTCTTTTGGTGAATCAGAAATTTAGCTGGGCTACTCCGAGGCCCACCAAGGGATCGTTTCAATCGATCGGCTTTCTGCGAGGTGTGTCTTCGTATTTATCGAATGTGATTGCGCCGATGTCGGAGCTAACGGGACCCAATCGGATGTGACCATTTGGGAAATGCCCTATCGTAATCGATCGCTTTCAGATGATGTGATTGCGCCGATGTCGGAGCTAACGGGACCAAACGGATGTGACCATTTGGGAAATGCCCTATTACACTCAGATATCACCCGTTACCGCATGGCTACGAGCAGAAGTTTCTACATATGATCATGTCATGCGTTCGGATGATGTTGATAATGTGTTTTCCAAAGTTTAGGCAATACATGTTTGACCTCAACAAAGTACATGTAACGCTGGCAAACTAATTTATCGAACTTGGGCTAATTTGGCCTCATGACCATGGTTTTCCATGTTAGCATCCCACTGTCTTGAAGAGAAGCCTGGTGACCCCTCATTTTTATTAGATTTTTCGACTCCGTATTGTTCCAGGAAACTATTGAGACATTTTGGAGAAAAAGACATTTTAGAAGTAAAAATGAGATTTTTCTATGAAAATACAGGAATTTTTCATCGAATTCCTATCTTATCCCATATATTAGAGTAGGATTAAACCATTTTATAGTAGACAGTATAAATTCCTAAATTATATAAAATTAAAGCCTGTTGACCTCTGAATTTTATCTTTTACATGTACTTTGAATGTTTAATGATCGCACTATCTTGTCGAAATGTAAGAAAATCAACATGGAAGTTGGAACCTTCAGGCACAGGCTACCTATCTTGAAAAAGCATTCTAAGAACCTCAACATCTAGCCTTATGAGGTGATCAGGGGTTATTTTAGCCACTTTTCCTTTATATATCAACAAAAGCCCAAGGGGCTTCAATATACGCCCGTAAATCTGGAATTACATTGGTCCAAATTAAAAGGTTGTTTAATAGCCTTGATTCCAATTGGTAGCTAGCAATCCAGAAAAAGGTCTACAATTTTGTGCTTCTGAGAATGTAACATGTATCACATCTAAAATTGAATGATAAACTAAAATGAGCTTAGCTCTTGGAAACTAGTTGACCTTGGAGCAAGTAACGATAGCTCACATATCCCACACAGAAATCGACAATAGTCAAACACCAGAAAATAGTATTTTTCCTGCAAATGGATTTCTTTCAGACAAGAGAATTTTTCATGAAGGAAGAAGAAAGTGATGAAATAAACCTTTGTTCTTGAGTTGATAAACCGGTATGAAGTTCATAAAGGACCCCTCTCCCCGTTAAATTAGTAAATATATGGTTTTTATTTCACAACAGTTTGACTAAATGTAGCTGTTTCAAACACGGGAGACAACTCCACAGGACACATGCCATATACATGTAGGGGAGAGAACTCTGAATATTCCAACCTAACACATACATTCAGCTAAACTTGATTCAGTTTTGGGGGACTGTCACCTTGACCTTTGGCAAATTGATGTATGGTTCCTCTTCGCCATGTGAGTACGGTATTTGATACCATTCCATACCTTGAAACTAGAGATATCGCATGGACAACAAATGTTCATGGATGAATGGACAGAACGCAACCTCGCATTACATGACCTCGTCTTCGACAGGCAATTTGAAAATGTGACTTAATGATTTCCTGATTTTGGGGTCACAGTTACCTTGACCTTTGACCTTGACCTAAATTTTGGTACACGACACATCGTCTTCCCGTCAATGTATCAATGGACACACAAAAATTATGATTTTTATGAATTTCATGATTTTGGGGGTCACAGTGACCTTGACGTTCGGACTTGACCTACATTTTGGTAGGTGACACATATGTCCCCCTAATGAATCTACGGACACAAAACAAAGTAATTTTCAAAGATTTCTTGATTCTGGAGTCACAGTGACCTTGACTATTGACCTTGATCTAAATTTTGGTCCATGACAAATCATCTCCCCGTAATTTCTCAATGCAGGGCTCGCGAATTAGCTAGCCCGACGTCCCGGGACAACCAAAAATTACGTCGGGCAAGTAAATCTGGTAAACTGTCTGCCCGGTGGGCAATCAGAAATTTAGCTGTAATTGTCAATGCTACTGGATAAAATATGTTGTTCCTTGCTGTAGTCGGCGGACTCGACTGCCCATGCCGTCGACCATAACTGGAAAAAACCCTGTGAGTATCCCGCCATGCGCCACATAAACACGCATCACGGAATCTCCTTCGCGACGACCTGGTTATGGACTAATATCGGCCAATCAATGCAGACTTCATCATTTTGCGTGGGTCGTACCGCATTGACAGTGCTGTGTGAGTTGACAAGACGTTTAAAATGGACAAGTATCTGGCTAATCGTCAACTCCCAGGAGCGGGGGATAAACGTCAGCGAGAGAATACTGGCCGTAAGGATCAGGACTATGAACGAAAATGAAAGCTGGCATTTGTGCCTTCATGTGCGAAGGAATACTTTTGGCTGGAGTATGATGATCAAAGAGCTGAAATGTTTAGTCGAGTGTGTAGGCGATTTCCTGCCCGATTTCCTCAGCTGACGGACGCGAACAATCTGTTTTTGCGTGGAACGAATCATTTCCGCGAGGACCCGATTCGAACACATAATTGTTCTCTCCGCCACAAGAGGCTGCCGATCATCCCGAAAAAACCCCGCCAATTGCGCAAAATTGTTGACAAAATGAACAGATCACATTTTGAGATTATGACAAGACTGTTCCGCACTGCTTATTATATTGCAAAGGAAGAACTGCCTCTGAAGAAGTTTTGCTGGGTTGTGCAAATTACAGGTGGTGAATGGGGTTGAAGTTAATAAGGGGACCTACATCAACAATCATGCATACATGTTGTGATTTCATTGGAGCAATAGCTCACACTGAGAAAACTCAAACAAAAGACCAAATCTCAAATACACAGTTCATATCTGTTCTATCAGATGGAAGCACGGACTCCGGTATCGTAGAGCAGGAAATTGTCTACGTTAAATTTGTTTTGAACAAAAAACCGGTGACAAAAATGGTGAACTTCAGGTTACACATCATTCGGGCTAGTAAAACTAGAGGTTCCGCTTTGACCCTTGAGTTGCCGCTCCGGCATGAAGCCTATGCTGGTTGTTTTTTTAAGCAAAAACATACGTCTCCCCCAACCTCCCACCTTGCCTTGAGTGGGCACATAATTTAAGGGAAAGTGCTATAAAATGAATGTAGCAATAAGTATCCTAAACAAAGCTGCGCATCTAAAAATATTAATTACAAAGAGGCGATTTTCATTGTTGCAGTAACCCAGTGAGGAGTCGGGATTTATATAGCAATGAGTGGATTGCTGCCATCTACAGCGTCCAACCGATGTGGAATACATGTAATTGTGAAGCATCAACTATTTCGAAACTGATCACATTAGGAAAGATGCAAAACATACAAGAGCCACACCTATAGTATACATGCTGTACCGTATAGAAGTTTCATGCATCTGCCTTCAGTAGTTTCCAAGATATGGAGTGAACAGAAATTGGACAGACAGATAAGCACATTTTACATGGACCCACGCAAGCACTAGCTCACACCAACACCTAATTAGATCATAAGGCCATTTCAATGAAGCTTCCATCCAAGTTTGGTGAAATTTCATCCAGTAGTTCTCCACATATCTTGTAGACAAGAGTAGTCCTGTACATACATGTAACAAAGCTGGACATCAGAAACAGATGGATGCACGCAAACAAACCAAAACCTAATCAGATGAGGAGGCCATCGCGATAAAGCTGCCATCGAAGTTGGACACGAACGAATGCTCGCACACACACACCAAAACCTAATCAAATGAGGGGGCTATCCCACTGAAGCTTCCATCCAAGTTTGGTGAAATTCCATCCAGTAGTTCTCAAGATATCTTGCAGACAAGGCCTGTATACACATGGACGGACAGACGATGGACATGGATAAATGCACACACACACCCAAACATAATCAAATGAGGGGGCTATCCCAATGAACCTTCCATCCAAGTTTGGTGAAATTCTGTCCAGTAGTTCTTCAGATATCTTGCAGAAAGGGCCTGTATATACATATACATGTACAAGTACATGTACATGGGCAGAGGGATGGAAACCGGACACGGATGAATGCATGCACACACACCAAAACCTAACCAAATGAGGGGGCTATCCCAATGAAGCTTCCATCCAAGTTTGGTGAAATTCCGTCCAGTAGTTCTCAGGATATCTTGCAGACAAGGCCCGTATACATGTACAAGTACAATGTAGATGGACGGACACCGGACACGGATGAATGCACGCACACGAACCAAAACCTAATCAAATGAGGGGGCTATCCCACTGAAGCTACCATCCAAGTTTGGTGAAATTCCATCCAGTAGTTCTCAAGATATCTTGCAGACAAGGCCTGTATATACATGTACAAGTAGATGGACGGACGGACAGACAACGGACACGGATGAATGCACGCACACACACCAAAACCTAATGAAATGAGGGGGCTATCCCAATGAAGCTTCCATCCACGTTTGGTGAAATTCCATCCAGTAGTTCTCAAGATATCTTGCAGACAAGGCAAGGGGACGGACAGACATCCATCCAGACATCCAGACATCCAACCAGACAGACAGACAGCACAAACACTAGATGTCTCCCCCCAACTATTCTCCCCCCAACTATGTTGGGGGAGACATAAATATTTTCGGGCAAGTAAATTTGTACTACTGGCTGCCCGAAGGGCAACCAGATTTTTTGATATTTTGCGAGCCCTGAAAATCATGATTTTTAACAATTTCACGATTTTGGGGTCAGTGACCATGACCTACATTTTGGTATGTGACACATGTCTCCCTAATGTATCTACTGACACGAAAAAAAAATGTTATTTTTCATAATTTCCTGATTTTGGGGTCATAGTGACCTTTGACCTTGACCTAATTTTTGGTATGCGACACTTCATTTCCCCCTATTGAATCCACTCACCAAATATTAGCAATTTTTAATGATTTCCTGATTTTTAGGTCACACTGACCTTTGACCTTGATTCTGGTGTCACAGTGATCTTGACTATTGACCTGGATCTAAATTTTGGTACGTGACAAAACGGCTACCCGTAATTTCTCAATGGACTCAAAAATCATGATTTTTAACAATTCATGATTTTGGGTTCACAGTGACCTCAGGACTGCACAAATTGAAAATTCTGCTTAACCCAAATATGGGTTACGCTACAATTTTTTGGGTGACCCTTCTTTGATTTGCATAAACCATCACTATTGTAATATACAGGTTAATATCCGTAATTCAAGTGAACTGAAAATGGGTTACGCATAATGAAAATTGCGTAACCTCTGCGCGAACCAAACCTATTGTTCGTGCAATTTGTGCAGCCCTGGACCTTGACCTACATTTTGATATGTGACACATTGTGTCCCCCTAATGTATCTACTCACACAAAGAAATGTTATTTTTAATAATTTCCTGATTTTTGGGTCAGTGACCTTTGACCTCTGACCTCGACCTACATTTGGTATGCAACACATCGTTCCCCCCTAGGGCATCCACTCACCAAAAATTAGAACTGTAGACAGAAAACTGTCAATGATGATCAATGATTTCCTGATTTTAGGCAACAGTGACCTTTGACCTCGACCTCAATTTTGGTACGTGACACATCGTCTCCACCTAGCGTATCCACTCACAAAAAATTGCAACTGTGGATGGAAAACGTTCACAGATATAGACCGGACACGAACACTTCAGTGATTTCCTGTTTTTTAGGCCAGTGCCTTTGACCTCTGACCATGACCTTCATTTTGGTACGCGACACATCGACTCCCCGTAGAGTATCCACTCACCAAAAATTAAAACTGTAGCTAGAAAACTGTTCCAGATATAGACCGGACACGAGGGACGGGCAGACGGACGGACAGACAGACACACGGACGGAAACCGCCATCACATAATACGTCCGCCTTTTGGCAAATAAACAACAGAACTCAATTTTGGGTTTTTTTTCATTGCATACAACCTGAAAACTCAGATTTAGCTTTTTAGTAGGAAACTTACAATAAATAAATTCATGACAATTTTCAATGTGAATGTAATACAAATTTCAAAAATATATAAAAAATAATAATACCAGTGGTGATGAAGTGGTGTGGAGTGGATTTCACGAAAAATGACTAAATCCAATGTTGCTTGGTAAATACCATATCAGCAAGTTCACCTTGAGTATTTATACCCAAATGGTACATCAGCTGAATCTTGGGAAATGTTTTGTTTTGTTAGTTGTCTTTCTTTGTCTTTCACCATCATATGCATTTAAGTGAAATGTCAACTGAGTGGGAAAGTACTTGCCCATTGTCATGGTTACATACTTACCCAATTTTTTTTTTAAAAACACGAAAATTGGTCCCACAAAAGGCTTGTTTTTCCACGGGAATCCGAATCCCGTCAACACTTCGGGAATCTGGCGCAAACTTGAATTTTCATACCGTGACTGGTCCCTGTGTTTCAACTATTCCCAGTCTCTCCACCTACATTTCTTCAGTATTTTATTATGACGATTTATCACCAAAGATGAAGTCTTTTATCCAGTGTTACTTTTTGGGTGATACGTGGTTGCATGGTCGACCTGCAGACTCGTATTCATAAAGTGTCCAATAACCAGGAAGTCAAGCTTATCTTAGATGGCAGCTGAGCTAGTCCAGCATTTAATATGGCCGAGTTCAGCCCCCCCCCCCCCCCACTTTCAAATTTATGTGCTCCGAGCCTCCTGTTCATCAATAATCATCCTTGTCAGTTCTGTACTGTGTTGATGAAATACCAGAAACAAAAATCAACCTATCGATGCACGGTTTCTTTTGGGACTTTATTTATCATTGCCATTTACAGACCCGTAGCCAAGGGGGATTTTCTGAGTTCGGGCAAAACTCCCCTTTCAGAAATATCACTGCTCTTTTAAAACTGAAGCGAACACCCTATTTACCCCTTTTCCCATACAGCGAACCCCCTGATGTGCACTTTTGGAGTGAAGGCGAACCACCCATCCTGGCTACGGCCCTGATTTACCAAAAAAAAAAAAAGAACCCACACTCGTTCACGTAAAAAAAAAATGTTAAATTTAATCTTATAGCCAGACTATTAATATGAAATAATTTTTCATCAAAACTGGATATTTTGAAAATAATCTTCTTAAATGAAATATTCACCAGTTTTACGTATTTCGTATCAGACTAACCCGAATTTGTGTATAGAAAAAATTCCACTGTGATTGTTGTTGTTGTAATGCAAACCTGGCTGAGCTCCAGGTGAAGCTGACCAATTCAAAACACAACTCCATCTGACTTGTGCGTGTCATGATAATGAATAACAGAATGTCAACAGATTTCTGCAGCCGTCGTCTCGATATACTTACCCATCTTCCACCCGCCCGTACACTTTCCAGTTCGCAAAATTGATACCTTCTACTTTATCGCTCTCTTCGAAGATCTGCCAGCGCGCCTCGATTACTTGGAAACTGGTCACGTGGCCAAGAAAGTGCGATGCGAAACTTAAGGTCTCGCGCCCCCACTTGGAAACGTGTAGGCCTGCTCAGCACCCCCTGACGACGGTGTACGCCAGGAAATGGATGATAGAGGCATGATACACCCCAAGTGTAAGGACTAGGTGAGATGGAGGTACAGTGAGACATGGGGTACAGTGAGTGAGACAAGCCATTTATCTCCTGTTAGTACAGGAATCGCTTTAGTAGTATAGTAAGGTTAAATTCTGGTTTATTGACCTTTGTGCACTTAAAAAGCAAATTGAGTCCCTTTGACCTCTGACTCCGGCCAAGTGACCGCAAGTGACCTTTGACCCCTGCGCATGCGCACATTACCGGATAATAATGGTGCCCAGAGGTTAAAGGTCACTTCCGGTCTCGTGATCGGATTCAGAGGTCAAAAGTCAAGAGGCCTCAATTTGCTCTTTAAGTGCACAAAGGTTAATAGACCTAAATTGTATGATGGCCGATAGGGTTCATCGCTGCGTGCGTTTAGTTTGTGGCATGCGAAGGGGCGAAGCGATGCAAAAATAGCGATGCGAAGCGGCTATGCGAAGGGGCGAAGAGGCTATGCGAAAGGGCGAATGGGGCGATGCGAAGGGGCGAAGGCACGATGCGAAGGTGCGAAGGCGCGATGCGATGCAAAAATAGCGGCTATGCGAAGGGGCGAAGGGGCTATGCGAAGGGGCGAAGGGGCTATGCGAAGGGACGAAGGGGCTATGTGAAGCCGCGAAGGGGCTATGCGAAGGGGCGAAGGAGCGAAGGGAAGAAGGGGCGAAGGGGCGATGGAGTGAAGGGGCGATGGAGCGATGGAGCGAAGGGGCGATGGAGCGAAGGGGAGATGGCGCGATGGAGCGAAGGGGCGATGTAATACGTCACTGACTTGGATTTGCGCATGTCTGAATGCGAAACCGGAAGGCGAACGGGCGAAGGGGCGATGGAGCGAAGGGGCGAAGGGGCGATGGAGCGATGGAGCGAAGGGGCGATGGAGCGAAGGGGCGATGGAACGATGGAGCGAAGGGGCGATGGAGCGATGGAGTGAAGGGGCAATGGAGCGATGGAGCGAAGGGGCGATGGAGCGATGGAGCGAAGGGGCGATGTGACGACACTGACCTAGAATTGCGCATGTCTGAATGACAACGAGGGTTATTTGGTCCGTGTAACGCTTGACAATTCAGCTTTTCATCTTGCAAAATTGAAAATAGAAAGATGGAAAGCTCTACATCGCTCCCGTATTCGAGCTTTCCATCTCGCAAAATTGAAAGTAGAAAGATGGAAAGCTCTACATCGCTCCCGTGTTCGAGCTTTCCGTCTCGCAAAGTTGAAAGCTGAAAGATGGAAATCTCTACATTGCTCCCGTGTTCAAGCTTTCCATCTCGCAAAATTGAAAGTAGAAAGATGGAAAGCTCAACATCGCTCCCGTATTCCAGCTTTCCAAAATGAGTTTATGTCATATAGAAATACGAGAGCGATACTTTATTAAAATTGATATGGTTTCTCCAAACTTACAACATTTGCATTTACGACAAATGTATGCGTGCACCTTGCACAGTTCAATTTTCGTTTTTTTTTTTTTTTTTGGTTTCGCAAAATAAAAAATTGAAATTTGACCGTCAATGAGATTACAAAAACAAAAAACGAAAATTGAAATTTGTTAGTCAATTTTCAATTTTCGTTTTTGTTTTTTTGTTTTGTTTGTTCGTTTATTTCCCAGATAAAACATATGTACAGTAAAGTTGAAATTTATACACATACATCATGGAAATCTGGCGGGATGAAAACCCCAAAGGGCTTGTAATGTCCCAAGTAATATAAAAATGAATATTTAAAGACAGATTTATTTCCGGCGGCGCAGCGCCGCCGGATTTCTGAATTCGCTAAACATGGGAGCGGCCATCTTGATATTGGATGAGTAACAGGTGTTTTCTCGAGCCATACTTCACCGACGTGCCGTGGATTGATCCAACTGATATCATATCGTAAAACGACAGGATTGTATCACCCGTTCGTGGCTAACACATCAATATTAATTCTTTTATAATGAATTCATCGAATAAATGTCATCTAGTACTATTTTATTATGGCTGAGAGACCAAGTCGATGACCATACATGATCAAGTTATTCACCTGTACCATGTGTACGTCTGCAGCAAAATGTTTGAGATTGAACTGCGAGTTACTAAAAACTCGAAACAGTATAACATGCGGATCGGATTGATGTGTAGAAAAAGTCGATCTAGGCTTAATTTACAATGACCCACATCAATAAAGAAATAGTGGCTTGATGATGGGTCCCATATAATGCCACAACGCGAACTCTTACATCAGGCTGTGTGAAGTGACTTAATATGTCAACCAGAGAACATTACTTTTAAAGTCCTAGTTTGATATGCGGTTCATGTGCACATTTTGCCAGCAAGCACTTAAACTTCCGGCTAACCCCACACTTTCCAGATGGGTCCTTGCGCGAACTACATTAGTCAAACCTTTAATGAAAACAAACAAATCGACGTTTTTTTTCTAACCATAATGGTGCATCTTGACCTGTATTCACCAGTTGCACACGTAATCGGCTTGTAATACGCAGATTATAAGCTGCAAACGTTTCCGCCGGCATTGATGCATCTGCATCAATAAGTTTTCTTGTACTGGATTTAGATAAACAAGACTGGGTGAAGATTAAGTATAAATTCGTAATTTGTCCCGAAAATATTAGGATTTGTCCCGAAAATATAAAAAGCGGAACACGGACTTTACCCCTATACACTAGGGGAAAACCCCTATCAACCCTGACTCAAAGGGCTAATATCGGTCCCTGGCTTATCGGGGCCTGCTGAGAGAGTGGGGGAGTGGGTGTATGTAAAATGAGGATTTGTCCCGAAAATATAAAAGGCGGAATACGGACTTTACCCCTACAATAGGGGAAAACCCTTATCAGCCCTATCCCAAAGGGCGAATATCGGTCCCCGGGCTTATCGGGTTCTGGGTGCATGGGTGGGTGCATGTAAAAGTTTCTCCAGAAAAGATATAAAAAGCGGAACACGGATTTTACCCCCACCAATAGGGGAAAACTCCGATCAACCCTATCCCAAAGGGCGAATATCGGCCCCCCGGGCTTATCGGGGCCTGCTGAGAGAGGTAGGGTGGGTGAGTGGATGCATGTAAATTGAGGATTTGTCCCGAAAATATAAAAAGCGTAACACGGACTTTACCCCTACAATAGGGTGCACTCCAGGGATTCTTCCATTGAGCAAGGATTAGACCATGGGTCCATTTTTATATATTTTCTGAAAGAGCATGATTAAGCTATTATTTTAAGACGTAGCACTGCTATGATATATAAAAATGAATCTCAAACATTCCCCTTCAAGCTTTCTTCATTTTTGCTAGAAACCCCCTTAAAATGTCGAAAAATGGCCAAATTCGGCTCAATTTCCAGAAAAATCTGTAAGAGCGATTTCAATTAAACTTCTTACTCACGTTCCCAGGCCCGGTCTCAACTTAAAAAGGCACAAAAAAGTGGGGGTCAACCTGCTCATTTTTTGTCAGATTTTCTTCCCGTAAATGAGTACGGATTTTTAGGTACACCCAAGGGGCATAACTGAGGCAGGAAAAAATTTACTCCATGATCCCGATCACCGTGTAGACGAAACCAGCCATCGATCTGTTCGTGCTCGTTTGAAGCGTTGGTAATGCTGAATAGGATGGTATTATAGATATAAGCTATTAAGAAGACAAGAAGAATTTTGATGTAGCAGAACACGGGCAGTCTATCGTATTATGAAATTAGACCGGGGCCATTACTACGAAACTGTGGAGGACCACCATAGGGGAAAACTCCTATCAACCCTATCCCAAAGTATAGTCACAGGATATTCATTCACATTGACCTTTGACCTCTTGGGGTCAATGAGCGTCAATATGCTCTTTAAGTGCACAAAGGTCAATGAGTGCAAGTGTACTACTCTGTATCTGGGGTTAGGATGCGTAGGTGTATGACGTCACTTCCGGTAGGCGTGAATCGAGCGTGACCCTGGGGAACATGTTTAGACCTGTCTGAACTACATCCGGGTACTTTCCTGCGAGAGAGTGTGTGAGTGAGTGAGTGAGTGTGAGTGTGAACGCCCGTCTTAACGCATGGACGCACTAACGATGGTGAATGAGTGAGTAGGTGGGATCCAACTGGACTAATGTATCGTCTGTTTTCATCATTTTGCGCATGCGCAGTCTGGTCGTAGTATAGAAAGCAGGCATTTGGGGGATTCGTGGAAGTTTGTTGAGTGATTGAGGGATCATACCTGGTCAAATGGACAGTGTGGGGTATCAGTTTTACATTCGGGTCCTCATCTTACATTTAGGAGTAGTATAGAAAGCAACACTTTTGGGGCCCCGAGCTCCGAGTTCCCGCCTGCCTCATCCCCGAGCTCCGAGCTCCCGACTACTCCATCCCCGAGCTCCGAGCTCCCGTCGTTACGCCTTAACGCCTGTCGTTACGCCTTAGCACCCTAGCATAACGCCTTGACGCCATGATATACACAGATGAAAGAAAAACAAAAACAAGAAGGATGAGAGATGAGAGAATAACAACAACAACAACATGCTTTTTTCATATGGTTTATTCTCCCCTCCAGTACATCATACCCACGCTGGGGGAGCTGTGTTGGGTATGTTTACAATTCAAGAAGACGCTTGTCCAATCAGAGGCCGCCATTTCGCGCTGTATCAGTCATATTCGTTCTTGCCCGTAACTGCGTTAGATGTATTCTCGGCTACTCTTGTCCAATCAGAAGTCGCCGTTTCAGAAACTTTCACCTTTGCTCGATGAGACCTAATCGTCGTCGGGCAGGCCTGGATATTGTTCGGGCAGCATGTCCAGAAAGAGTTGTTTGCGCATCCTGATCGCATTTTCCAGGGCCTCAGTGGGTGGTAGCCCCATATCCTCTTCCTTGTGACGCTTGGTCTTTATGATGGACCTGTGCGTGGGATCGTCTTTCATTTCAAGCGGTAGTAAGGTATACCGTTCATAGATCGCCATGGCTGTTTTCCTGATGCAGGGGCGCATTTAGGTGTACGCCCGTTGTAGGTTATCCTCTCCGGCGTCCTCGATCGCTGCAGCATGAGTATTGACAGCTGCTGTCACAATACGATCCCAGAAGGTAGGTTCTGCCTCACTTTCCTGGTATGTAATCTGACTATCTGAGGTCAAGCTCTCCGTATCAGTATATAGATCCTCAGCAATCTCACTTTCCTCGGATGTAGGCTGACTATCTGAGGTCAAGCTCTCCGTATCACTAGATAGACTCTCATCACTCTCTGTATCGGCTTCTTGTGCCTCGGAGTCTTCAATCCCATGTATATTTTTCTCGTGTCGCCATATTGACGGTTGAACGTCCACTGTGCGTGTTTTGGCAATACACTTGCTTTTATACACAGTAACGCCCGTCAACGCTTAGCTTAACGCTTCAACGCCCTGATGAACTAGCTCAGAAGCCCTGATTTCCATGGAATTGCCACCAATACCTCGAAATGCAGTGACGCCCGTCAACGCCCGTCGTTACGCCTTAACGCCCGTCTCAACGCCCGTCAACACCCGTCGTTACGCCTTAACGCCCGTCTCAATGCCGTAACGCCCTATATTTACGCCTTAACGCCCGTCTCAGCGCCTTAACGAGCGATAAATGGGTTTTGGAGGAAGATTAACCTTTGAATTCTGAGTGCACTTTCGGTCACGTGACCGGAAGTGACGTTTGACCACGTGACAGGAAGTGACCTTTGACCCTGTTCAAAGGTTAATCGTCCTCCAAAACCCCTTTATGGCTCGTTAAGGCGCTGAGACGGGCGTTGAGGCGTAAAGATAGGGCGTTAAGGCATTGAGACGGGCGTTAAGGCGCAATGACGGGCGTTGAGACGGGCGTTAAGGCGTAACGACGGGTGTTGATGGGCGTCACTGCATTTCGATGTATTGGTGGCAATTCCATGAAAATCAGGGCTTCTGAGCTAGTTCACCAGGGTGTTGAAGCGTTAAGCTAAGCGTTGACGGGCGTTACTGTCTATAAAAGCAAGTGTATTGCCAAAACACGCACAGTGGACGTTCAACCGTCAATATGGCTTATACTTGCCAACGCACGTTCACCAGACGTTACGATATGATGCGACACGAGAAAAATATACATTGGATTGAAGACTCCGAGGCACAAGAAGCCGATACAGAGATCGATGAGAGTCTATCTACTGATACGGAGAGCTTGACCTCAGATAATCAGCCTACATCCCAGGAAAGTGAGGCAGAACCTACCTTCTGGGATCGTATTGTGACAGCAGCTATCAATACTCATGCTGCAGCGATCGAGGACGCCGGACAGGATAACTTACAACAGGCGTACACCCAAACGCGCCCCTGCATCAGGAAAACAACCATGGCGATCTATGAACAGTATACCTTACTACCGCTTGAAATGAAAGGCGACCCCACGCACAGGTCCATCATGAAGACCAAGGGTCACTTGGAAGAGGATATGGGGCTACCACCCACTGAAGCCCTGGAAAATGCGATCAGGATGCGCAAACAACTCTTTCAAGACATGCTGCCCTAACAATATCCAGGCCTGCCCGACGACGATTAGGTCACACCGAGCAAAGGTGAAAGTTTCTGAAACGGCGACTTCTGATTGGACAAGAGCAGCCGAGAATACATCTAACGCAGTAACGGGCAAGAACGAATATGACTGATACAGCGCCAAATGGCGGCCTCTGATTGGACAAGAGTCTTCTTGAATTGTAAACATACCCAACGCGGCTCCCCCTGCGTGGGTATGATGTCCTGGAGGGGAGAATAAACCATATGAAAAAACATGTTGTTGTTGTTTACTCATCTCTCAGCCTTGTTGTTGTTGTTTTTCTTTCATCTGTGTATATCATGGCGTCACGGCGTTATGCTAGGGCGTTAAGGCGTAACGACAGGTGTTAAGGTGTAACGACGGGAGCTCGGAGCTCAGAGATGGAGTAGTCGGGAGCTCGGAGCTCGGGGATGAGGCAGGCGGGAGCTCGGGGCCCCAAACTTGTGGCGTTCTATACTACTCCTAAATGTCAGATGAGGACCCGGATGTAAAACTGATACCCCACACGGTCCATCTGACAAGGTATGGTCCCTCAATCAGTCAGCAAACCTCCGCGAATCCACAAAATGCCTGCTTTCTATACTACGACCAGACTGCGCATGCGCAAAATGATGAAAACGAACAATACATTAGTCCAGTCGGATCCCACTCACTCACTCACTCGCCATCGTTAGTGCGTCCATGCGTTAAGACGGGCGTTGGGCACGCCTCACTCACTCACTCACTCACTCACTCACTCACTCACTCACTCACTCACTCACTCACAGGAAAGTACCCGGATGTAGGTCAGACAGGTCTAAACATGTTCCCCGGGGTCACCCCCGATTCACGCCTACCGGAAGTGACGCCATACACCTACGCATCCTAACCCCAGGTACAGAGTAGTACGCTTGCACTCATTGACCTTTGTGTACTTAAAAGAGCATATTGACGCCCATTGACCCCAAGAGGTCAAAGGTCAATGTGAATGAATATTCTGTGACTATACTTTGTGATAGGGTTGATAGGAGTTTTCTCCTATTGTAGGGGTAAAGTCCGTGTTCGGCTTTTTATATTTTCGGGACAAATCCTCAATTTACATGCACCCACTCCCCTACCCTACCTCTCTCAGCAGGACCTATATTCGTCCTTGAGGATAGGGCTGATAGGGGTTTTCCCCTACTGTAGGGGTAAAGTCCGTATTCCGCCTTTTATATTTTCGGAACAAATCCTCATTTTACATACACCCACTCCCCCACTCTCTCAGCAGTCCCCGATAAGCCAGGGACCGATATTAGCCCTTTGGGATAGGGTTGATAAGGGTTTCCCCTAGTGTAGGGATAAAGTCCGTGTTCCGCTTTTTATATTTTCGGGAATCCCAATTTTACATGCACCCACCCATGACTGGATGGTCCTGGAGGAGCGCTTGACTTTGACACCTCACTCGATCCAATCAGTCCACTACGGGCCCCTCCCGCCCCTGAAGATTGCCGAACATTCTCACGAAAACCCACGTATTTGGGACTACTTTCTGTCCGCGGAGGCAGATCGCATCACCGCCAGACCACATAACTGCGGAGGAATACATGCCCAATGCACTTGACCATCACGTGATCTCCACATGACCTCCACATGAGACGGCGTCCTTTTTGAGACGGCGCACACCTTTGCCGGTTTTTGCCGGTACTATAATGCACTTGACCTCTACGCCAGATTCTTACGCCAGGTCAATGAGAGTCAATATGCCGAGTAGTATATAAAGGACCGATGGAGTTAACTTTCACCCGGATGTAGAGGTCATTTGTGGAGGATTCGAGGAGGAGAGGTCAAGTGCACTATAGTTCGGCAGGATCACCAAAAGCTACCTCCAACACAGGAGAGTTCCAATTGTTGGAGGGGATGTATTCAGAATGTATTCCTCCGCGGTGATGCGGTCTGGCAGCGGTTTTGGCGGTGATTCGGTCTCGCAAAAAAGCTTCCGCGGAGAAAAAGTAATCCCTAGATAAAATGGTCCGATGGGGTCGAGTGAGGTATCAAAGTGAAGCATTCGTGAAGGGGCATCTAATGGGCTGGGTGTAGGGTTGAAATAGCGGCATTCTGCGCATGCGCGGTGGCCCAAGGGTATGAAAATAGACGTGTTGGGAGCTAGTGGAGCCCCTAATGGTCCGATGGGGTCGAGTGAGATATCAAAGTGAAGCATTCGTGAGGGGGCATCTAATGGGCTGGGTGTGGGGTTGAAATATCGGCATTTTGCGCATGCGCGGTGGCCCAAGGGTATGAAAATAGCCGTGTTGGAGCTAGGGGAGTCCCTAATGGTCCAATGGGGTCGAGTGAGGTATCAAAGTGAAGCATTCGTGAAGGGGCATCTGATGGGTTGGGTGCAGGGTTGAAATATCGGCATTCTGCGCATGCGCGGTGGCCAAAGGGTATGGAAATAGACGTTTTGGAGCTAGGGGAGCCCCTAGTGGACCAATGGGGTCGAGTGAGGT
>JAVTVY010007072.1:0-42243 GCA_036873755.1 Hanleya hanleyi
AGGTCAAGTTTTGGTGTCTTGGTGGCTGTTGAACTGATCATTCGCGCAGTTTCTAGCACCATTTCTTGTCTTCTTATTATTGTATTCTTCTTTTGTTTATTTCTTGTTTCACTGTTCTGACATTTTCATGTATTCCTCTGCTGTTCCATATATATTTTGTTTTGATTTTCATGAACATCTAATGTGTTGATAAACTATTTTGGATTTGAAGCTAATGGATGAATTTTCCAGCAGTTGTTTTGATATTTGCGCCATGTTTTGCGCACATTGTTTTGACATGTCCACACTTGTCAGTGACTGGCACGTGTCTCACATACCTAGAGTACTTTCGTTGAGAAATGATAGTAAATATGGCCTTATGACCTTACGCAATGAACATGGACTACGGTAATTGAATAAATTGTTTATGGTATTCGACCGATATTTCTGATAACGACCTTGGCTATTCATAATGGACTATTCTTTCACGTTTTGCTATTATTCTTGCTGCCTTACGCATTTTGTGTTTATACTTTGAGATGAATGAACGATCTTCGTTCGTATCTTTCATCTTTCATTGTTGGAAGATCTGTGAAATATCGATTCTTGACCACCATATAAATGCGTAAATTATATGTGAAATATCGATTCTTAGCCACATAACTAACATTAGCAATTTTATTATATTAACTTTTTCCTTAGGTGAAAATTCATGATTTCATAAGCTTTTCTTGTTGTCCCTTGTTATCGGTACGGTGTATGTTATATCCGAGGCTGACAGTTTAACATGAGGGAATTGTTTTCGGTTCTGGATACTGTTTTGGTAATATAAACATCCTGCCCAATGACCTGTAGGGTCAAGCATTGTCAGTTAACTTCTGTGAGAAATTATATTTGACTGTATTTCCAGTAGGCGTCAGATTCGATTTTCGGTATTCAGCTATATGATTTAACGGTGTGAATAAGTACAGTGCATTAACACATACCCGGTGGAGCCCAGACTTTGAGTTCTGTGTTTTGGTTTGGTGACAATTCGATTGTCCCATTGTCATAAAGTCTGATGAGATGTTATCATGTACCTATTGTTAGGGTAGTATAAAAGAGAATGTTTGCCGGTTTCCAATTTACAGAATAAGATCCTCTGTCATGTTATCACCGGTACAGCATCACAATTTTGTAAGCTGAAATGAACTACGAGCAGTAAAAGTTATCTGCAGCAATGTGTGTGTTCTGTTGTCACCCATTGAAAACCACTGGCCGGACCGGAGTCTTCTGATGGGTTTATGTAATTTTACCCGGGAACATCGGCGCCCCATACAAGCCCACTTTCCGTCGAGGGTTCTCACAAATTACATTGGCGAGCTTGCCAGGATAAAGGATAAAAAAAAATCCGGATGCCACACGAACATTGGTTGATGAACAGCGGAATCTTTAAATTTTCACGTCTGAAGTTTCCAACCTTATTTGACGCTGTACCGGTGGGATAATCTACTGCAAGATCATGCGACGACAGCCAGAATGCGGTGTTGATAGCCTAGCTTCCATTCGCGAGGACCCGTCCACGAGCTACTGGCGCTCTTTGGCGGCCCGTCTTGATGCTGGATCACGTTGCCCTCCGTTCCTGGACCCACCGTCTTCCCTCTTCCTTCTTTCTTCTTCTGCGGTCGGTGTGGGGAGCCCATGGTCCTTAATCATTTTATTGTAATTTTTCTGGTAATATTCCAGAATGGTGGAATGGTCGTTATCTTCCATATCCTCTGCTGCGGTTGCCTGCAGCCATGTCTCCCCTCTTTCTTCTGCAAGTTCTTCACGTCAGCTCGTGTGGACGGGCACGAACGCACCAATAATCGTCTGAACTCTTGGAAAGATGTCGCACGGTGGGGCGGTTCCTCATCTGTCGACACTCGGCGGTCCAGCCCAGTATTTGTGAGTGACCCGGATCTTCCTTCATCCTGTACATCAAGGGTGTCACATGACTATTTTACTTGGTGTCACACCTCCCGCTCTCCTCGTCTTCTTGCATTGACTCCCCTTCTATTCCTGCATTCAATGAAGTAGTCACCCGGACGGTGACTAGTGCACATGTTTGGTTCCGGTGCTTTGACCATGATGGCGTTTGCAATCCTCTTCAGTTCTTCTTCATAGGAGCTCTCCTTGAACTGCCTTGTGATTCTGACCGGAAGGAATTCTGGAATTGTGTCCACAACTGCCATGAGTGATGTCCATCTTAGTGATAAAATTTCGACCCAAGCACTGTTCCTTCCTATAACAGCGACATGTTTCTCCTCTTCCTTGGTGACGTGACAGCGTGTGCCACAAACCTCTGGAACGAGTCCATTCCGTGGAAACAGTATATACAGGTACAGTTTGATTCGTTCTACTTAACAGAGCCGTGTAAATGGCCATAGTGATTGAAAACATAACTGTGTTGTGATATATTCTCTGCTTGGACTTCTCTGAACTTTCTGTCTGACGTTGTGAAGTTCCCACTGATTGACAATAGTGCGTGTGGTGAACAGTGTGTAATTTACAGAACTGGATCATGCCTAACGAACTCTAAGACATTGTATTCTTGTAACTTTCTTGGAACATTCTGGACTGAATCCTCAGACAGGTTGGTAGCATGTATTGAACGCGAGGTTTAACTTTAACTTTCTCTCTCTCCCTTGAACGATCATGTTATATGTGCCATAATCATGCCTTATATGAACTGTTGACATCTCTCATATATTGTGCATGCTTTGTTAATTATTGATAATGCTGCATGACCAGTGGAGTTGATGAATCAATGGTAAAACTGGTAGATTGCATGAATTCCTTCGTGACTAGTAAATTTAGTGGTTTGCAGGTTGATAAATCTAGCCTCTGACCTTTGAATGATAATGTTGTGAGGTGGTTCCACAATGATGTTTTATTAGGACATTTATCGCGATTAGTTGCCATAATAGTGTAGCTGGTAAGCTAAACACTTAACGCAATATTGGCTAAATGGAACTAAAATTATCGCGTATAGGTTGATAGGCCCTAAGATACACTGAGTACATGTACGTACTAGTGGTTATAGCATATGAATGCTTGGTATATGCTATGAAATCATGTTCGTGTTGGTTGACGAGCCTTCACAATCCCCGATTAGGCTATGAGAGCCTGGATATCGTAAATATTTGTGGTTATTTGTTTATTTTGGATCCTCAGATATAAGTCTAACATGTTGGATGACAAATTGGTTTCAATTAACACGTATTGGCAACTTCGTTAAAGGGAACGTAAACTCTGGTGAACGACCGTGGCCAGTTAAAAGCTTTTTCCTCATAGAATCCAAATCGTGTATCAGATATTTTTTTACATTTTTTTTAAAGCAGTACTAAACGTTTAACTTCGCTACACTGGAACAACATAGAGGCCTCCATGTTTGAAGAATCGTGACGTCACCGTACACTAGTTCTTCTGCCTCTGGAGGTAAAAACGCGTCAATTGGCAGAGGTGCAGTATTCCAGACTGTAGGTCACAAACATGAACGAGGATGATAGTGCGACGTGTCGGGATTACCTGGCACCTTGTGACAGCCAAATGAAGAGCAGCCCGGCATGGTAGAATATCTGACAGAATCAGGCCATATTCTACAACGAAACTAATCTATAACATTGCATCTGTCAGTCGGGGAACGGAGAGGTGCATAAAAACGACCATGTGCGGCCATGTTATCTCAGCGCAGAGAATGTCCGATGACGTAGGAGATTATCGGCACAACTGAATATTACGCTTTCCCATTGGTTTGAAATCATGCCCAAAATAAACATGGCGGCGCCCTCGAGAAATTGCAAATCACAGTATTTTCCATGTTTGCGTCTTTCTCATTCATTAGGGAAAAATGGGGAAAAAATCTTTGTCACGATTTTTTTAATCTATAGGGACTCTTGTATAATTTTACCACAGAGTTTACGTTCCCTTTAAGTTCGGTACAAATTGTGTCTATGTCAACCATAAGTTTCTAGCTTTCATAATGAGTAACATGTAAGGTCCAAATGTTAACCTTTGCGGATGGGATGCCGTATATTGAATTAGCACAGACGATGCTAGAGAAACCTGATACTTGGTGACAGTTATGGAAGACTGTTTGAGACATCACCACAGAATAATTGTGTCTGTGGTGAATATTTTTGTTGCAACAATATTGAGATGCCATGTAGTGGTATGAATTGGATAATGCGCGTTGTTATTTTGTGCAGAATACTTTTGTCATAACTGATCGAGTTTCCCCGTGTGAATCCTTTCTCTGACATCATAGTTTTTCTTGCAATGAAATGGTATGTTAATTCTGTTTTGGAATAAGTATGTTCTTATTGGTGTAGGCTGGAACATAGAGTCTGATACTCTCTATTCTGAAGAATTCGCATTTCTTGCAGATATGATTCGAATGCCTAACATTGCCATTCGCAACCACTTGAATGTTACCAGAATTATTGCCCGTTTGAATGTCACTTCTTGACAGGCATTGAATATGACAATTGATGTGTCAGCACGTGACATGTTGACATGTATTTCTTTCACCATGGTTTTGCTTGTACCCTTGTCGCGCTTTTGTATATCTTTTGCACACATTGTAATCTGTATGGCTATTGTTCTCAAATTTTGTTTCATTCGGTGACATTGTAATGCATGACCTGCAGCTAGACAGTGCTCTGGAGACTGTTCTACGCGACTATGTTTTTCCAACTTTGTATCCTCCTTTGTAATGTTTTTGTTTTTGTTTTTCTTTCTTTTGTCACTCTTGGCAGTGGGTGTGCGTTTTGGTGCACGGAACGTACTCTCACTTGAGGTCAAGTTTTGGTGTCTTGGTGTCTGGTGAACTGATCATTCGCGCAGTTTCTAGCACCATTTCTTGTCTTCTTATTATTGTATTCTTCTTTTGTTTATTTCTTGTTTCACTGTTCTGACATTTTCATGTATTCCTCTGCTGTTCCATATATATTTTGTTTTGATTTTCATGAACATCTAATGTGTTGATAAACTATTTTGGATTTGAAGCTAATGGGTGAATTTTCCAGCAGTTGTTTTGACATTTGCGCCATGTTTTGCGCACATTGTCAGTGACTGGCACGTGTCTCACATACCTAGAGTACTTTCATTGAGAAATGATAGTAAATATGACCTTATGACCTTACGCAATGAACATGGACTACGGTAATTGAATAAATTGTTTATGGTATTCGACCGATATTTCTGATAACGACCTTGGCTATTCATAATGGACTATTCTTTCACGTTTTGCTATTATTCTTGCTGCCTTACGCATTTTGTGTTTATACTTTGAGATGAATGAACGATCTTCGTTCGTATCTTTCATCTTTCATTGTTGGAAGATCTGTGAAATATCGATTCTTGACCACCATATAAATGCGTAATTATATGTGAAATATCGATTCTTAGCCACCATAACTAACATTAGCAATTTTATTATATTAACTTTTTCCTTGAGTGAAAATTCATGATTTCATAAGCTTTTCGTCCCTTGTTATCGGAACGGTGTATGTTATATCCGAGGCTGACAGTTTAACATGAGGGAATTGTTTTCGGTTCTGGATACAGTTTTGGTAATATAAACATCCTGTCCATTGACCTGTAGGGTCAAGCATTGTCAGTTAACTTCTGTGAGAAATTATATTTGACTGTATTTCCAGTAGGCGTCAGATTCGATCTTCGGTATTCAGCTATATGATTTAACGGTGTGAATAAGTACAGTGTACTAACACATACCCGGTGGAACACAGACTTTGAGTTCGGTGTTTTGGTTTGGTGACAATTCGATTATCCCATTGTCATAAAGTCTGATGAGATGTTATCATGTACCCATTGTTAGGATAGTATAAAAGAGAATGTTCGACGGTTTCCAATTTACAGAATAAGATCCTCTGTCATGTTACCACCGGTACAGCGTCACAATTTTGTAAGCTGAAATGAACTACGAGCAGTAAAAGCTATCTGCAGCAATGTGTTTGTTCTGTTGTCATCCATTTTAAGTCCAGAGAAAACCACTGGCCGGACCAGAGTCTTCTGATGGGTTTATGTAATTTTACCCTGGAACATCGGCGCCCCATACAAGCCCACTTTCCGTCGAGGGTTCTCAAGGTGTGCAAAACCCATCAAGCAATCACCAAGAAGACTACACAAAGTGGTTGCTGGTGAAGATAAAAAGGCATTAGAGAATCTAGAGAAACAGGGATCTATTGGACCATCGATGTCTCATGGGCTTCGCCCATCATTTTGGTAAAGAAGAAGTGCGGTTCAGTGGTGACATGTATTCATTTTCGCCGTAAAGACGCCTTTTCACTTCCCAGGATCAAAGGTTTTCTTTATGCAATTGAAGGTGCGAAAGCCTACACTGCACGGATTTTTCACCCCAAAGATGAATGCCTTTTTAGATACTGACGCATGTGACATCAGTATCGGTGCACTTTCATCACAAATCCAAGATAAAAGAGAGCGCGTCATCACATATGTCAGCCGTCTATTGAACAAAGCTGAGAAGAACTGTTGTGTGCAGATAAAGAATTACGAGCTTTATTTCAGATTATTTTCGTCACTATCTTCTGGAAATGAAGTTCTTGATTCAAACAGACCACTGTTCGCATGGGAAGCGGCCCTTAAACTACATTTTCAAACAAAATTTCTTTGCTTTGCTTTAGGTGAAAGCCCTTACCAGGAGTTCAAGATGCAATTAGACGCAAGATACAGATTACACCGTGAGTAAACAAATAATTTTTCTCACAATGAAATAACAAAGGGTGAACCAGTGGCACTGTTCTCATGACGAAAACACCCGGGGTACTTACCCAGGGATAATCTAGCTCAGGGAAAATGATGCTCGAGATAAGACCTCGGAGTAAAAATAAACCTTGAGTAAACCTATATGTCAACGGTACGGGTACGTTAATATTGAGAAGAGACACTAGCCTACACAGTAAGTCATTCCACCCCGACCCAATAAAGCTTGGAAGAATCAGTCATTTCACCCTGAACCAACATCCTCGCGATCCAGTTTATCCATAAATACGTTAAATATGACTTGCGAGGATTTAGGGATTACCTGGACTTGTGAAGATGCGACCCAAAGAATCTGAGGAGGCTATACAGGAGTTGTCTCCCTTGATGTGATTGAGAAGTTCTTGCAGCCCATAGTTGTCGCCCTTGATGTGACGACCCACCCCAAAGCTAGATCACGGCATACAATCGATAGTGGATCTCTATTGAGACTCGCTCGCTCTTGGAGGTATAAAAGGCTTCACTCGGAGTCATCTGTCCACCTAGCCGTGCTTTGCGTTTCCTGGACAAAGTCTCAAACTATTATTTAATAAATAAACTGTATTTCACGGAACATTGGGGACGTTGGTGGATATATCCACACAAGAATCATACTAGTATAAATCAGTTTCGTCATTTAGGAAAATAAAGTGGGAAAGTTACTGCTCCTCACAACCTGTACACGCGTGTTTCAGGTGAAAGTTCGACAAATATAATTTTTATTTTTTTTTATTTTAGCCGATTAGACTACCAGACATATCTAAGTTGATAACATACAGCAAATTACAATTAATATATAAATGGATACACATGATATCAGAAATCGATGTACAAGTGCAGCATATTTTTTCTGCACCTGTTCCGGTACTAACAATCGCACGCTTTGGAGCGGAACCTATCTGAGATAACCCTTCTATACAACCAAGATCGAGCGTATCGATTGTATGCCGTGTAGACGACCACGGAGTAGATTGATCCGTGTATATATTTGACAATTCAGCTTTCCATCTCGCAAAATTGAAACTAGGAAGATGGAAAGTTCGACATCTCTCTCGTCCGCCAGCTTTATAGCTTGCAAAATTCAAAGTATAAAGACAGAAAGCTCTACATTGCTTCCGTATTCCAGTATTCCATCTCGCAAAATCGAAAGTAGAAAGATGGAAAGATCTACATCGCTCACGTATTAAAGCTTTCCAAACAGAGTTCATTTTAAATAGGCATATCGGAGTCATACTTTGTTAAAACTTGTCTCCCTTTCTCTCAATATGAGCATTAATTGCATTTTACGACAAGCGGTTTTATTTTGGGTCTGGTCCAGTACAAGGGGTTTCGGGGAGAAGATGGTTATTTCAGTGAGACGTGCATATCTCGCAGATATGGGGGAAATGGGGTTATAGTATCAACGAAGTATCACTCTCGTATTCCTCCTATACGTCATAAATTCATTTTGGAAAGCTCGAATACGGGAGCGGTGTCGAGCTTTCCATCTTTCTACTTTCAGGTTTACGAGATGTAAAACTCGAATACAGAAGCGATGTAGAGCTTTCCATCTTTCTAATTTTCATTTTGCAAGATGAAAAGCTCGAAGCTGGGAGCAATGTGGAGCTTTCCATCTTTCTATTTTCAATTTTGCAAGATGAAAAGCTGAATTGTCAAGTGTTACACGGACCTAGATTGTGCAAAATAACAACTAGCCTATACCAATGAGAGCTTTCTCCTTTTATACACAGTGACGAAGTATATTGAAATTTGTGCTTGGCGTTACCAAAATCTAGATCTAGGGATATATCTTGGTGTATTGATGTCATGAACAGGGCCAAACAAGGTGATAAAATGTTGTTATTGACTGAAGATTCAAACAGCAGTTTCTTTATTCCTTATTAAGTATTTAGTGAATGCACGTTCCGATTGAAAACCGGTGGTGGCCATGACATACAATCGATAGTGCACCTCTAGGGGTACTCGCTCGCTCTTGGAGGTATAGAGGGGTAATCTCAGAGTGAAAATTGAAGGTTCCACTCTAAATTCGTTTTCTGTGGCGTATATATCTTTATTTTCCTTTCTTTTCTTCGTCGCACGGAACAACCCAATAACTATAGAACACATCAAGATGCCAATCCAAAGCGTGCGATTGTTATAGTACCGGTACAGGTGCAGAAAAAAGATGCTGCGCTGTTGTACATCGATTTGCGATATCCGTTTAATTGTATTTTGCTGTATGTTTATCCCTCTAGATGCAACTTAGATATGTCTGGTAGTCTAATCGGTTAAAATAAAAAACAGTTCCCCACTTCTTAGTTGAATTTGGTCGAACTTTCACCTAAAACACGCCTGTACAGGTTGTGAGGAGCAGTATAACTTTCACGCTTTATTTTCTTAAATGACGAAACTATGGTTTATACGAGTATGATTCTTGTGTGGATATAACCACCAACATCTCAAATGTTCTATGAAATACAGTTTATTTATAAACATTTTTTTGTGTATATGAGGTGAACAAAACAGGTGAAGTCTGGGAACTGAACTCGAGTCCATTAGTTAATCCGCGAATGTATATCAGATTATCTGAGTGATTTCAGTCACGTAACATTAATGCTCACTCAGTCGGACAGAAGGAAAGAACTTCAACCTCATCAATATATTGTATCATTATCCTACATGTATCTTCTTGATCTAAATGAAACATGTTACATCTCTCATTCACTTGATTCCAGTTCACAACCAGATTTATGCTCCGACACGTGAGTAACACTGACAGAGGTCTTTTTCTTCCGATTTAAAATTGTCCACCAGATTTGATGGTGAATATTTTCATATATATGATATATATTATTAGTATGTTAGCGAAGAAGCACGCATTAGGCATGTTTCTTTTTTTCTTTTTAGTGTGTATTACATGTACTTAATTGAGCAAGCCTAATATTGTCACTTAAGTAACACAATTGTATATTTGACATAATGAAATGTTATGGTGACGATTTTCTCATCCATATTTCTCAATTCAGCTGTCTGTATATTGTACATAAAAATGCTTACAATTAATAATCATGATACACTAATATAAAGATTTTAATTCATGATTTTGACGTTAGACCTTATCATGATCGAGTATAGACTCATTTGATAAATTCATTCCCACAATCATCTTAGCTTGCTAAGGGCATTTCACGTTTCACTTAACACTTTCTACGTATGGTCGTGCCATGCGTTCGGATGATGTCCCACAATATGCAAGCCCGAATATCAAATCCATCGATGTATCTTCCAGATATTCCGTCCTAGGATTTGATACTTAGAGTCTGATATAATGCCTTCAGATACACCCAGAGAAGCAATGTGGAGAAGTATTGAAATATCATCACCATAACATAAGTGACAACTCAAGCTCTGTCAAATATACAATTGAATGAAAGGCGATTTAACATGTTCCATATAGAAGGTAGGATACTGATCCAATATACTTTTGATGTTATAGCTGTAAAGTATTTTTCCTGTAGTCTGGCTGAGTGAGCAAACTTTAAAAAAAAGGAATTAAAATGTTACGTGACGTGAAATCGGGTGTATTGCAGTAAATTTGTCATTCCGATGAATAATATAGTAGAGCAGGAAAAGGGGGGAAAATCTTCACTAAAATTAAACAAAGGACGCGATAAAATATAAACCACCGGTAAGTATTGAGATGTTGATTAATTTATGCATATCAATCCTCTGAGATTCAAAGACAAAAGAGAGGCTGCTTCAAATATGTTCAAGAGTTCGAATAAGGCCTAGTACACACGACCAAGTTATCCTTGACAAGTGAGACTAAATTTATGGAAGTCTGGATTGGCCATTAGCTTTCTTATAAGCTTGTAGTATTGACGATGACCGTACCAGAGCATGATTATTGATACAGCGAATGGCCGTAGTCTTCCGCAAATTTGGGCTCACTTGTCAAGGAAAACTGTCGTGAAAAGCAGACAAGCTTTGCTACCCACACCGGTAAATGGGTTCGCCTGTGTTTATACTTTCGTCTATCCAATCGAGGTTTGTGTTACATCTGGCTTTGCATCCTACAGCCAATCGAAGTTGACTTAACAGACAGGCTCGCGCAACCATAGATACCGAACAACACAACGCCACGTGGATAGCTAAAATACAACGGTTGGCGTTTGTTCACGTCAGTTCTCCCGAAGACACATTACACGTCGGGTGTGAGGTTTTTGTTTTCTTTTATTTGTCTTTTTGTTGAGTTTCTGTCTTCATCAGTCATCACCATGGTGAGTATTTTACGATAAATAACCTTTGTCAAATCTCTAGTTCGTCAAAATTGAGGTATTTTGTCCTTCTGTCGGAATTTTTTATTCAAAGTTTCTCGGTGTTGTGCGCGAAATCTGGACTCTTTTTGGTCTGAGTTTATGTTTATTATTTCGCCACAACGACTAGTCCAATTGGGATGACCAGCATTTCTTTTAGTCTGAAAGTCATCTCCCTGACCGTCTAGCATTACTATGATGGTATATCATCATGACATCCCCACTTCATTGGGTCAAATCATCTTCCTACACCAGTCACCGAAGCATATAGGCCGCTATAGCTCGTTGCTCTTGGTAGTTGGTTTAAATTTAATAATCAGGTTTATATTTGGTGGCGGGTGATCATTCACTCTCTTGAGCAGCCGAGCCCCCTCCCCCCTCATCAATTCGACCTACTAGTATCAGGTTGGGGAAAATACCTTGATTGAGGCATCATGCCTTGGTTGGGGTATTAAACCTCGATGGGGTACATGGCTATGGCAACTTCAACTTGAGTTTATGGAAAATTTTATGAAAAATACCAATCTTTATTTGCACGACATTTGTAAAAAATACAATAAATACAAAATACAGTATGGCAGTCCAACGGTTAACCCGGACAATGGTCATAGTTATCTATTAAAAGTACAGAAAATAACCGACAATAATATGCGACTAATCATTCAAAGTAGCCATTTTAGTATTTCAAAAACGAAACATGGCTTCAATGACATATTCGGGGAAATCTATTCTGTAAATGAAAATGGCATGTGATGGCATACTTCCATGTCAAGGTCATCTGCAAATTGCAGGATGCAAGAGGCAAAATGCCTAGTTGATAAATCAAGTTTAATTGAGTATAGACATGTGCTCCTGGAAAGCAGACCTCTGCTTTGCTCTAGGTATTCTGACCCTGCCCATAATCTAATTTATTCATCAGTCAATGCATCTGCATTCTTGCAATTTGGATATGACATTGAGATGGAAGTATGCCATCACATGCTATTTTTATTTACAGAATAAATTTCACCAAATGTCATTTGAAGCCATGTTTTATTTGGAATATTAAAGTGGCTACTTAGAATGATTAGTCGCATAAAACGAAGCAATAAGTTGCTGTGAAAATCATGGAACAATGAAGCCATAGATGCTGCTGAAAGATGCATGCCCTCGGCTCCGGGGTGTGCCATTATTTTTGGCGCGCAATAGGCCAATTCAAGACATCATCATCATCATCAGGGTATGTGTCGATGTCCACATTTTCCATAAATATATAAAAACTGAAATTGGTATAGCCCTATACCCCATCGAGGTATAGGCCTATACCTCGATCGAGGTATATTACCCTGATCAAAGTATAATAGTTCGATCAAGGTATTTTCCCCAACTGGAGTAAATATCCAGCTAGTTTTGCTGTTCCAAATTTACAACATCACCACCATGTTAAACACACTGCATTCTGGACATGGAGAGGTAATGATTTTACTTTCGCTACCATTAGTGTAACATGACATGCTCAGTGTACGGTCTCTTTATTTTACTGGGTAAAAGTTATGAAACTTGAGAAATCAACATAAAATAAACCAAGAAATATGTCAATTTCTCAGTCATATATAATGTGAGAGCTAAATAATCGCTTTATACCATAAAAAGGGTTGTTATTAACCCCGATTCTGCATAGGTCTGGCCCTCATATTAAACATAACAATGGTAATGAGCCCCTTTGCATAGAATGCTCTTCATCAATCCTAACACAAGATGTAGTCTCAGGCCTGCAAGCACCCCCTATATTTCCTATATTTTTGAGTCATTCCTATATTTTACTCAAAACCTCCTATATTTCCTATATTTCGACTTTTTCCACCCTACTGAATCAACAAGTATGATTATAGGTGAAAACCGCCGGTCACGTGTCAAATTACAGTCAATGGTAGGTTTTCCAATGCTTTCGTTATCAAGCGTGGGCGTGTGTCTGACCAGACGACAGTGACCACAGCCGAAAATGAACGATTTTCAGCATATCGATGACAGGTATGGTTACTGGTGTCCAGTCATATTTTGAAGGAGAAATATCGTACTATATTGTCACCAAACGTAGGGTTATTACTATTTCAAGTTAACAAAAATTTTAAACATTTTTGCGGCGAGAGGTGTTTTTAGGTGTTGGTAGACAGTCCATTGTAGGTATTAGCATCGAATTATAGTGTGAGGAAATGAGCACAAAATGAACACGTGGGAACTTACTACCTGCCTCATGTATCACTGACTCATTCATCTCTCGATTCCTTCCACTTGTGTGTGTTTAAGAGGAATATGAACCATTAATAGTATATTCTCTGTCTGTCTGATATTACGACAGTCCATTGTATCATCATCGGACCGATCGACAGTCCATTGTAGGTCAACATGCACTTGTGAATGATGCACAGAGAGCACATCGTCTGATCTAATGATTCGCCAAATGGACTGTTGCCAAGACAAATGGTAGCTACAATGGACTGTCGACATATAATCACATGTTGCCTCATTATAACATTGCAGCTGTTATGCGGCTTCAATGTGAAGTGATTCAACCTACAGTTCATGGTCGCATGACAAATGGACTGGTGCATTCACCGATAATCACACTTGTCGATTCAGTAGGGTGTTTTCTCATGAAAACTTTCACCAGTGCCCTGAAATCAGTCAAATTGACATGAAGAAATACATTTCAGAAAAAAAATATGAAAACATCAAAATCTCTCTTTGTTGAATCAAGCAGCAGGACGAGTCTCTTCAATCACTACCACTGACTGCATTCAGTAGAAATAATTTGATTAAAGGTGAAATGCAAAGGTTTTCATATTTTCCTTTTTATATTCTTCATGGGCCATTTAATGATTGAAATATCAGCCAAACTACTTCATTTGATTTTAATTGAAGTATTTTGTCTCCTGGTAGCTTTTGAAAGATGCTTCGAAGTTGGTATCTCAAGCCCGACTCATTTCAGAAATGAAATCCGCATCGCTTATCCGCCCTTGTTTGATGCTGGTTGGTGACGTCACATCAGACCATCTGGCCGGTCGTCAATACTTGTAACGTTCAGTCTCCGTGCGGCTGGTCTGACGTGACGTCACAATCAAAGAAAGATAAGCGACGACGTTTTGCAAATCTGAATTCAGCTGGGCTAGGGGGTACCAACTTCTAAAAAGATTCTACTTCAAATTAATCCAAGTAAAGTAGATATACTGGTATTTCTATCATTATTCAGCCTATATTAAATGTAAAACGGAGAATTTAAAAACCTTTGCATTTCACCTTTAAACCCCAGAAAACTACCAAGTTTGGAACATACAATGTACTTAGTGACCTGTCTTACACACTTTATTTCCTATATTTTCCTATATTTTATTAACAAAAATTCCTATATTTCTCCTATATTTTGGCAAATTTCCTCCTATATATTCCTATATTTTCCCTGTGAGTCACTTGCAGGCCAGTATAGTCTGTCTATGCAACGTGCAAGTCTTAAATGGCTCTGCTATTTACTTTTCGTCTTGTTTTGCTACATTCGATCAAAATATTATTCTTCAAATTCTCAGAGGGAATGTATCAGTATCCACGTTGGTCAGGCAGGTGTCCAGATGGGCAATGCATGCTGGGAGCTGTATTGTTTGGAACATGGTATTCAGCCAGATGGACAGATGCCATCGGACAAAACCATAGGGGGTGGGGATGATTCCTTCAACACATTCTTCAGCGAGACGGGTGCAGGCAAGCATGTGCCCAGGGCCGTCTTCGTTGATCTTGAGCCTACTGTTGTTGGTACGTATGCTATGTAAAATATCCGAAATGACCATTGGCTATCATTAGGATTGTGAAGTCTAAGATTTCGTAACAGTCATATAGTCCACTTCAGAATCTTTCTGAATCTACAATCACAGGCTGCTTTAAATAGCAGCAGCCAAATCCATGTATACATGGAACTATAGAATTTCCAGTGCATCATGGGAAATCTCACGGTTTTAACTCACTTGATTGGTCGATTTGAATTTTCAAAAATCTGGTATTTTCATTAGCTTGTAGAGAAAACTGGAAAAAAAAGCAAGGATGAGGATTGCTAATAATGCATGCATGCTGCCCCTATGACTGACATCTTACAATATAATCAGCCATACCATTAATTGAAATGTAATTGACACCAGTATTGTGAAAAAAGAAAATAGATTGATTAGTCTACCTAATTAGACGCTCGTTCCTGGAACATTAAAACTTATGACGCCTTTGTATTTTTCAGATGAAGTTCGTACTGGGACATACCGCCAGCTGTTCCATCCTGAACAGTTAATCACCGGTAAGGAAGATGCCGCCAACAACTACGCCCGTGGTCACTACACCATTGGCAAGGAGATTGTCGACTTGGTTCTTGACCGCGTCCGAAAACTGGCTGACCAGTGTACTGGTCTCCAGGGCTTCCTCATCTTCCACAGTTTCGGTGGTGGTACTGGGTCTGGATTCACCTCCCTCTTGATGGAACGTCTCAGCGTTGACTATGGCAAGAAATCAAAATTGGAATTCTCCATCTATCCCGCACCACAGGTGTCTACGGCTGTAGTTGAGCCCTACAACGCTGTTCTGACCACCCATACCACCCTGGAGCATTCAGACTGTGCCTTCATGGTCGACAACGAGGCAATCTACGACATCTGTCGCCGTAACTTGGACATTGAACGCCCAACCTACACCAACTTGAACCGTCTGATTGGACAGATTGTCAGTTCCATCACTGCCTCTCTCAGATTTGATGGTGCCCTCAATGTCGACTTGACCGAGTTCCAGACCAACTTGGTTCCCTACCCACGTATCCACTTCCCTTTGGCCACCTATGCTCCAGTCATCTCTGCCGAGAAGGCTTATCATGAGCAGCTGTCTGTGTCTGAAATAACAAATGCCAGTTTTGAGCCTGCTAACCAACTGGTGAAATGTGACCCTCGTCATGGTAAATACATGGCATGCTGCATGTTGTACCGAGGTGATGTTGTCCCCAAAGACGTCAACGCTGCCATTGCTACAATCAAGACCAAGAGAACCATCCAGTTCGTCGACTGGTGTCCAACTGGTTTCAAGGTCGGTATCAACTACCAGCCACCCACTGTTGTCCCTGGTGGAGATCTAGCCAAGGTTCAGCGTGCCGTCTGTATGTTGAGTAACACGACAGCCATCGCCGAGGCCTGGGCTCGTCTTGACCACAAGTTTGACCTGATGTACGCCAAGCGTGCCTTCGTCCACTGGTATGTCGGTGAGGGTATGGAGGAAGGAGAGTTCTCCGAGGCCCGTGAAGATCTGGCCGCCCTAGAGAAAGATTATGAGGAGGTTGGAATGGACACTGTTGAACAGGAAGGGGAGGAGGAAGCAGAAGAATTTTAAATTAACTTTTACACATAAAACTGACTGCCAGAAGTAATGCAAATTTTTTACCTTTAAAAGTGCCAAAAATTTCTACACCTATATAAATACTTCTCTACATTCCTATTGTCTTTCCGACAAATAAAACATCAAACTTCGCAATCATTGTACTTCTTGTCCTGGGTTTAGTTTGTTTGTGTATGTGAAAGATGGTTTGGTAAAAGAGATGGTAGGAGTGTTAGTGCAATATCACACACTTTCAGATTATCATATAGAGAACTTTATTTGATGTGACGGTCATAGTCGAATTTCAGCAGTGTGATACACATTTTAAGACGCAGGAGTTTGTGCCATTTCTGATCACGTCAGTTTTCAAAATGATGTCAACGCTGATGTGATGACGTCACTTCCGGTGACGACATCACTTGCAAGCTGTAGGGTATCGCCAGGGAAGTGCACCTGCGTGCGAGGACATCTTTTCCGGAGATGTCTCTCATGGTGATGTCTCTCCATCAAGGGTCAAAGGCCACGCCACGGCGATCGAGGACACCGGACAGGATAACTTGCGACAGGCTTTCTCTGGGTATTCTTGCATTCACCCGGTTACCCCATGTTGAGGCGTTTACTCCATTAGACGTCGACGATGCTCATCCATTAACATCAGATGAGCTGTTTGACCCAAAAGATTGATCGCCATAACTCTGTCAGGCCAGACAGACTCATCGTGCTCTGCCCACTATATTCTGTCATGCATGGTATCCTCACACCCACCCGCACAGCTCGAGGAGAACCAGGATGGCACATATATCCCCAAAACATGCCCATGCGTGCCATTTTTTCTCTGCTACTCCTCAACTGCACATGTTTACCATCACATCACTTCCAGTCAAAACTACATTAAAACTACATTTGTAGTCTACAAACGAGGGCTTCAAGATGACACCATTTACCCACTCACTTCTATGGGTTACTTGGTGTATAGGGGTGTACATATCCGCTCAATCTCATGTAAGCACCCAATCCGACAGTATTAACGCTTTCTCCACTACTGAAGTCATTTCTATCACTATAGTTCAGACATGCCACAAGTTCCACCTATGGACTAGCGTATAAGAGTGTTCTCCGACGAATGTACATTTGCCAGTATCTGTGCTTTTCCTACTACTCCAGAGTGCATGACGTCAAAGTGCTACAATGGCCAGGGTACTGTATGACTTTACACACAGCTTTACGAAGAATTCCCCACATTGGGCCCTCAATACAATTCACTCCAGAGTGACTGGATGGCAACTGAACACGTACAAGAGCGAAAATGGCTGAAGATTGACACAAAAAAGGCCAGTTTCTCAGGGTGGCTCCGTAGAAGTGAAGGGCGGCTTAGTAGTAGTAAAAGGGCATTTTAGGAACCACTGACCTAAAAAATTTGCATATTGCTGAGGTCACTCGGAGGTCATGGTCATTATAGTTCTGGCAAAGGTTGCATTTCCAGTCAAGTGCGGTCATGTCCGGCAGTGATGCAGTGATGCCTCCGCAGACTAAAAGTAGTCCCATGTGGAGGGCCATGAAATACACGGGTGATCGCTTTGCCTGAATCTCCAGGAACGTCTGGTCATCTCCGGGAATGTCCGGGAATCTCCATGCGCAGGAGCATGATATACAAGTCAGCGCTTGTGACCAGTGACGTCACATGTGATGGCTGAATACACAATGGAGTCGTCGATCAGTTTAGCCATGAAAAACGTGGCTGCATGAATACATTGGGAGTTGGACATACACTCCTTTATATTATTACATGGCTGCACAGTATGTGTAGAAGTGAAGGCTTTGTCATGATTGTTTCATCCTCAAATCGGGTGATCTATAAATAGAACTGACGTAATGATTTATAAATAGAACAGGGTTTTCTCAGTAGATTTCCTGTACAATGTCCTGGCATAGCATTACGTCATTGGGGACCAGCAAGTCTCACCATGTTGTCTTCCAACGCATTGATACATACACACGTTAGTATTGGTACAATTTCTCGCAAGAGGTAAAAACATCCCCGTCCATGCAAGTACGTTTTCGTAAGATTGGTAGAAACAAAAACGGCGTCCCGAGGCAAATAACCGGTATGAGGATGACGTTTCCATCATAGTGCCATCTGCACATAAGGAGGGGCAGATTTCTCTTTCTGGACCATTTTTGGTCGCTGCCTCAATTCCACGGGTCACGAGCGCCGACTTGTATATCATGCTCCTGCGCATGGAGATTCACAGACATTCACGAAGATGACCGACATTCCCGGAGATTCAGGCGAAGCGACCACCCGCGTATTTCAAGGCCTTCCACATGGAACTACTTTATGTCTGGGAAGGCTTGAACCGGAAGTGTCCACATCACCGCCGGACATGGCCGCATCACTGCAGAAGAATACCGTGGGGGAATACATATCTGGCGTCGCTTCTGGTCATGTGGTCGGAAGTGTGACCGTTGCCGGAACTATAATGACCTTGACCTCCGCAATAAGCAAGTTTTTTAGGTCAATGGTCCCTAAGATGCCCTTTTACTACTACTACTTTGGACAATAGCAGTCGGAGATTGGCGTGAGCGGCTTTTGGTTGGATACTACGTGGACAAGAGAAAACGAGAATTGTAAACACACCGATAGCAGCTTCCTCTGCTTGGGCGTTACATTGTTCTCTCATTGGACTAGCCAATCAGAATAGTGCTTAGCACGGACTACACCCATAGAACTACGAAAAGATGTTTATTCACCATATACAAAGTGATCTTACTACCCAATGGTGGAATGTCACTGCATGAAGAGAGGCATTAGATGCATTGAGGCGGGTGTTGAGGGGCATAACCACGGTGGAGCAAATAATTCACCCTCTGACTGATTCGAACCCTTTCAAACAGGTCTAAACTGGTTCCATTTTGTATAGATATATCTTTGTCATTTCTAGGAAAACTCTATTGACAAAAGTTTTCTCCCCTTATGTACCATCAAGGGTATTTAGATGCGTTGGGGCGGGTGTTGAGGGGCAAACCCACGGTGGGGCAAATAATTCACCCTCTGATTCAAACCCTTTCAAACCGGTCTAAACTGGTTCCAATTTGTATGGATATATCTTCGTCATTCCTAGGAAAACTCTATTGGCAAAAGTTTTCTCCCTTTACGTACCATCAAGAGCTTCAATATGACCCTAAGTATGCCGTAACTCGTACATATATCCTCGGCTCTACAACGGTCATGTGCCCAATTCAGGTCACTTGCAGTTCAGTCATATCTACCCACCAAGATCTTCAGTAGTCTGCACAACGAGCGCTTCAATATCACATCCCACGCCGCATATTCGGACTCTGTTCACTGCTACACTGTACACTTTCGCGACTACGCCTCCACTGCGCATGGGCAGAATGACGTGGTCGGACAAATTTACCACTCCTGTCGGAGTTTACACCAAGAGCACTTCAAAATAATACCCCACACGGTCCATTTACATCAGGATGGCCCACCTGCTCCCCAAAACTCAACCCTGCGCACTTCCGAAACTGCCATCTCTCTATATTACTCCCTAAGTGCGCATGCGCCGATTGACGCGACTTCCAATAAAAAACACTCCGTCGGACTCGAGGCTTCAATATGACACACCCTGCACGGCACATATGGAACAGAGACGATCCCTATATCTCCCAAATGCGTCCCTGGGCACCCCCAAAATGCCATCTTATGCTACTACTACTTAACTGCGCATGCGTAGCATAAGGTGACCTCCAATGAAACCCATGCCAGTCGTAGCCTACAGCCTGAGAGTTACAATAGAACAACCCAAGCGACCCATTGCACCAGGGATGATCCCTAGATCACTCAAACACTCAAAATGCCCGCTTTCGTTACTACTGCCAAACTGGGCATGCGCAACCTGACGTCATTTCCAGTTCGTATAATGCATGACATTTCTTCCAGCAACGTACAAACTTGTTTACATTGAGCAAAATAACACCACAGCTTTATGCCCATAGTATTCTGTTGGCATAATCTTCAGCTGAGAATACAATGCAATTGTTAATTTCAAAATGGTGACCATATGGGTTCATCTGAGACTCTTATATTCATTTTGCCCGTATAAGTTCAAAGTGTTGTGTTTACATGGAGCTGGAAGTAACAATTTCTCAAATCCAAGCCTATTCACAAAACAGGCAGATATCTGTCTATGTATGAGCCTTGTTTGGCTCTATTCGTATAATAAGCAGCTAGAAAAATGATTAAGAAATAAGATGGCGGACATACGGAGTCATCCGAAACTCTTGCTAAACTTGGTAAAGGTTATTCGTCACATGATTCAAAGAGATTATTTTTAGCTCGATGCAGACAATTGCTAGAATTCAGCTGATTAACATTCTAGTTGGTCAATTGTTGAGTCTATTTTCATAATCAACGACAGACAACATAATGGTTACATACTCTTTACTATGCCTACTTTCAACGGTACACCATTTACTAGTATTGACCTTATTCTATCTATGAATACTTTAAATCCTACCTCATACAACCAGGTCAGCATGGATACCCATTCATAACAATCAGTACTGTGGATATTAATTTATACTCGAGTTTTACTCCTTTTTGACCTCATTTGCCCCAAAAGTAATTAACCGTAAATGACGTTCAAGTTCATCCGAATAATTAACAAGCCATGCATCTATGACTACTAGTAACGTGGATATTAATTAATAACCGATTTTTACCTATTTTTGACCGCATTTGACGTATTATCTAGGCCTACCTTATTATAAACCTTACACGACATACAATTACTTCAGCTTCGATAACGGTACCCATTCGTAACAATGATTACAATGGATATTAAGTTGTAACTGATTTGTGATCATTTTATTATTTTTTATTTACCTCATTTGACCCCAAAATGACCTTAATGCTCAAAGTCAGGGTGGTATCCCCTCCTATCACACAAACCAATAAATTAGCATTTGTAACACGAAATGTCATCGAAACTTTAAAGTCCTTGGCCGGTCATCTCTGATGAGCCGTGAGCACTTTTACTTTGTGACACTGTTGTTAATTTTTAGGCACATTGTGGTATTTTCTGGTACCATACGTAACTTAGGTTTGTGGTTACATTGTGCTTAGAGGGGCTCTCGGAAGATACCGGTAGAGAAGAATAAATATGGGGAGTCAAACAAAGGTGACCACAAAGTATAACCACAAAAGGCTTGAAAGTAATCACAAATTGACCACAATGTTACTTTGTGGTTACCGGTACATTGTGGTCAATTTCAGTTTGTGGTTACGTTATCGTTAGGGCTTACGTCGTGACACATCGTGGCAATTTTGTGTTCACTTTGTTGTTACTTCATGGAAATTTGTATGCATTTTGTATATGCATTTCCTGGTTACTTTGTACACTGTTGTTAATTTGGGAGCTAGTTACGGTATTTTGTGGTCACTAATTCTCTATGGTTACTTTATAATAATTTTATCGTTACGGTATTTAAGGCCTTTGTTCTGGCATCCATCCTTGCAACCTCACCTTGAAAAGCATTTCTTTCCATTTATAGCAGTAATACTAGAATATATTTGCACAAAATTTCTCGCCCATGTGTTACGAAGCTCCCTCTAATAACTAATCTATTATGCCCAACTTCTGAAGACTTTTCTATGATTTATATTCAGCAGAGATGCAGAGTTACCCAGATACGCAGTGGAAGATTCAAAATATAAACGGAAGCTCTCGTAACAATAGAATACCAAAATATATAGGTTACGACAAATACTGGATCTTGTGACAAGACGAGATTCTGATACGGTTTAGTATAGTAGGCCTATATGGTTTATTATATATAACAGAAATATAAAGGTACTTACAGATGAATACTCCTTTTCGCGGTTACAAATTTACAACACCACCATGTTAAACGCACTGCATTCTGGGATCGGAAAGGTGATACTTTCACTTCCTGTGTCGCTAGATTAACACAAGAAGGCCAGTGTACGGATTGATCTGCTGGTGATTTTACTAACCCTACTGGGTAAATTGTTATGAAACTCGAGAAATCAACGTAAAATAAACTAGGAAGCATGTCAATTTTTCAGTCCTGCATATTTTGAGAGATAAATGATCTCTTTATAGCGTAGAAAAAGGGCCGTCATCACCCCCGATTCTTGTAACCGCGAAAAGGCTTATAGCTCAGAGGTCATGCCCAGGTAATAAGTAAACGTCTTATCGATCCGGTTTCCGAGGCCGAACTATGAAGGAATATACGTGTGATCAATCCAATCTCCGAGGCCGAACTATATTGAAAGTTAGCTTGAAACTCGCGGTTCAAGAGTGTAACTTAATGAATGATTTTGATTGGATAATACTTGATTGACAGATAGACGTGTTCCTCCTGTGCGTGACAAATAGCATATCACCTATAAGCATGAGTACAAGAACAGCGGGTATGTCCGCCTTTTGCGCTATTCCTAATGCCGCAAGGTGGCGCTAGCGCTCACGGCACTTTGGTCTGTTCCGGTTTAGCTGTCTGCTACTGTAAACATGTGCAGGAGGGAAGGCGGGTATTGTATTTCTAATTAACTTTCCTAACTAATAATCCGATTATTTCTCACAGTACTTGATCAAACAAACTGGCCCCTGTTGATCGTTTTCAGTAGAGTGTGGTTTAATCAGGCTGAACTGCCGGTCACCCACCATGTTTTATAACAACAACAACGACGAGCTTTGCTTGCCCAATTTGTTGACAAAGCGGCTTTTATTATGCTTGTACAAACGAGTAAAAATTAGACTTGATGACTATACTTACGTAAACTACCTAAAGGACGTCTCCATCAGTGAGAAAATCTGACGAAACGAGGCGAAATACAATACCCGCCTTCCCTCCTGCACATGTTTACAGTAGCAGACTGCTAAACCGGAACAGACCAAAGTGCCGTGAGCGCTAGCGCCACCTTGCGGCCGAAACCGGCATTAGGAATAGCGCAAAAGGCGGATTACAGTTTCATATCTTACATATTATGGTGACTAATTATGTTAATAACTGTCAAATAAAGAATTAGAGTATATATCAAATATAGCCCATTGTTACACATGTTAAAGTTGTATATGACAAGAGACTGCTATGATTAAAACCTTGCAAAACAGCCAAACATCAAGATTTAAAAAGTCTGTTTTCTTCAATTCTCCATAGACATTAGAAATATAACAGCATTTTGTACACCTGATAGTGAAAACACCTAAACTGTTCAAATAGATTTGCCCAGCCTTTATGCTCGTGGTACCTGTGGTTGAGAAAGTCCCAATGTTCAGTCACAGGCAGGGTTGCAAGGTCTTCCAGGCTAAAGCATACATCCAAGTTCATATGCAAATTAATATTCTTCCAAAGCCAAAGGAAAGAACTGGGAAACACCGAAGGAATGAATGCACTGGGCTTGTAAATGCAGGTCACATGTAGAGATCTCAATTTTTACAAAGGCAAAAGGCACAAAGGCAACGTCATAATGTAACGTCGTTATAATTGTTCGTATTATGACGCCACGTCTTCTTTGCCTGTTGAAGCCACAGGCATTTGATAAGGGTCAGTAATGGATGGGTTGTCATCAGTCACCAATTTGCCTTTGCAATGATTAAAATCATATATATGTGTAGTGTACTCGCCCTTCTCATGCTGTTATATATACCCCATATACTAGGAACAGGGAGTCAGTATGGATGGATGATCTCTGGCACATAGTTGATAAATGAATCACAATTGACCTTTGTGTCAGTGTAGTAACAAATGACTATTGTCATAATGTTATATATCCCCCATTCCTCTAACACTGCGACCTTAGTTGGTGGGGTCCATATATGTAGATACATAACTACCACGGATAATTAGGATATTACTGATATACCCATCTTATACTGGCCCTTATCAAATGCCTGTGGTTGAAGCACTAAAAAGCGCCGGCTAGTATGACTGGCGATCCCCATTGTGGTCAGTTTGTGGTTACGGTACTTGTGATACTTGAAAAAAAACTTTTTTCATTTTGTTACAGAAATTAGGCCTAGCATACGAAATAAACAATAGCAATAACATATGATGAACAAAGTTGCATAGAAAATTAGCACAAACAGGGGAACAAAAGTACTCATGAAATGAAAAGTTATTACAATTCAATTCAATTCTTTTTATTGCTCGACTCCGTCACATTTTAGAGTATGGCAAATGACATAAATAATAACAAAAGAATATAAAAGACAATTGATACAGAGATAGTCTGTTACGGTTGCAATATAGTTTTTGTGAAAAGAAGATACAAATATTGTTTCGAAAAGTTTCACAAGAAGGAAACAAAGTAGCCAAAAGTTGCCAGGTGATGAACAAAGTTAAAATATTACATATTCAACATTGACAACATTTAATATTCAGAGAGTAAAGGAAACACGTTGAAAGAATAAGTTAGTCAAATAAAAACACTGCTCTGTCATCAACGAAACGCTGACGAGGAACATCAAAATTTTGCAAAATCTTTCAAAGAAAAACGTTGGTACAAATGATCAAACTATGTTATAGTTTTAATTCACAAGACTGGCTGTCAACTCAAGGTATTGTCCAATCTCAGTAAACTAAGATACATGAATAATCTCACGGAATATAGGTATTTTTCTGAATACCAGATTGGGTATTGTCAGGCCACATTGCCGTCAGTAAGCAGCTGTCACGTGACACGAAAATTTACTAACAAAATGGCGACGGAAAGTTCTGCAGAAGTTTCACAACAACGTTCGGACAGTGATTCCGAGAAACTGACTGCCGGTAATTCTATATGCATGCAGCGCAATTGTAGCTACGGTAGATCTACTTAGTACTTTTTACTTCAATAAGCAAAATCATATATTGCAATCAAAGAAATCAGTTGTCCTTTATCGAATGTATTAATAAGGGCCCAAATTTCGTTTTACCAGACAAATGGGGATCACCAGCCACACTATAGGCACTCCAACAGGTAAAGAAGACGTGGCGTCATAAAACGAACAGCTATGACGTCGTTACATTATGACGTTCCTTGATCCTTTGTGACGTTCAGAAAAACGTTATGAGCATGCGCTATTTACCTCTTGGTACACGTATATGGAAGGCCAAATGTCCAAATAATCAGAAACTCACAGTTATTGAATCGAAAACCTAAGTTTTCAAACAGAAAACTTCAGTTATCAAAGAGAAAACCATGGTTTTCGAATCGAAAACTTAAGTTTACGGTCGAAAACCTAGGTTATCTACCACATGACCCCGAGTTTCTCTTGTCCTTAACCTCGAGTTTCTATTTCTCAACATCGAAAATCACGGTTGTCACTAGAAAACCTAAGTTATCGAATTGAAAACCTAGGTTTTCGAATTGATAACTTGAGTTTACGGTCGAAAACCTAGGTTATCTAGCAGACAACCGCGAGTTTCTCTTTCAATTTCGAGTTTCTCTTTTATTTTTGGACATTCGTGTAGAAAACCTAAGTATTCAGTCGGTAACCTAGGTTTTCGAATTGATGGTTGTTGTGAAGTGAAACTCGACTTTCTAACTTAGAGTTTCGATATACACCCGTATATCGAAACTCTAAGTTAGAAAGTCGAGTTTCACTGGGTTTCGCGCCTTTTCCGATTGTTGACCAATCAGAAATGCAGAGATAACCACGTGGCGAAATTAATTGTTGTTGTTGTTGTTGTTATCCGTAACCACTGTTATGTTGGTGGATAGACACGAGGTACTGCACGAATGCCTTCCCTTTGTACTTAAACACTTTGTGCCCTATCACTTGCTACAGTTTACTGATGGCGGTCAATGCAGTCAGGTACAAAATAGCTAATTATAATAAAATAAACGTAGACTAACATATATGTACAAATGAGATCTGAAAAAAAAAGGGAGAAAAAAAGAAAAAAAAAGAGAAGAGATCTGTAGAGTTAGAAGCGGTGAGTGACCTTGATGTACGCCAGCAAGGCCCGGACAAGTCTGGAGTTGATCCTGGAGTTTAATCTTGTATCAGCTCCCACCACCAATTTTAGATTGATGACGAGATGTGACACGTCTACCTCATGAAGTATTCGTAAGACCTCTGTCATCAGTAAAGCGCGTTGGTCATCATATCTGGAACACTGGAATTAATTACCGGGTATACGGAATCAAACTGCTCACGCTGATAACATTCACTGCCTGTATTAATCGCTGTTGACCCAGAGACAGTATGTGTGTCACCGAAGTATTGTCAAAAGTAGCTATCTACATATCACTAAATTTGCTTTGCTGGTGTGAATTACATTAACCTGTCATGTCGGTCAGTCAGCTTGACCGGATAGCTGAATTACAACTAGATTATTTCCCCCAATTCAGTCTGCATCATATATATAGCTATTAAACTGATTAAAGGCCTAGTTCTGAGTACCAATACCCAGTCTTTGATAATGCTTGTATAAACTAGGCTCGGCCATACAGGATAATTAAAATTAAATAAATAATTTCAGTAATCCTTTTGTTGAATACATGTTGATTGTGTGGTTCTGTCTGACGTTTTAATCAGTCAACATGCGGGAAAGGGCGCGAAACCCTTAGTGCCCGGATATCGAAACTCGAAGTTAGTCGAGTTTCACTTTACGACAATCGCAAATTTGAAAACCTAAGTTATCGATTGATAACTTAAGTTTTCTACACGAATGTCCAAAAATAAAGGAGAAACTCGAAATTGAAAGAGAAACTCGGGGTTGTCTGCTAGATAACCTAGGTTTTCGACCGTAAACTTAAGTTATCAATTCGATAACTTAAGTTTTCTAGTGACAACTGTGATTTTTGGTGTTGAGAAATAGAAACTCGAGGTTAAGGAAAGAGAAACTTGGGGTTATGTGGTAGATAACCTAGGTTTTCGACCGTCAACTTAAGTTTTCGATTCGAAAACAATGGTTTTCTCTTTGATAACTTAAGTTTTCTGTTTGAAAACTTAGGTTTTCGATTCAATAACTGTGAGTTTCTGATTATTTGGACATTTGGCCTTCCATACACGTAGCCACCTGGCATCAGTTCGAGCTGACTTCTACCTGCCTGTCTACTACCGTAGTACTGTCATAGGTGATTGTAGTTGGACATGCAGACCCATCATGATCTCTTTTAACGTCAATGAACATTAAAAAAACAGTCAATGAATGTAATACCCCCCTCTACTCAGGGACTTAATCGCTGGCCAAGTCTCCTTCCCGGGTGTGTGTGTATTCAAACTTTTCCACCTTAGCTTCATATGACCCCGGTAATTAGGATGGTTATATTTGTCAATCTACTTTGTCATTCCCATCATCAGCTTTGATGTTTATTTGAGGTTGGCTTAAAAACCTTGGCTTAAAGAAATTGTACTGGAAAGTGCATCAAAGTAGGAAAACGGCAAATAATGAAAATAAACACCTTAATAAAAGAATTCCCCTATAAATATAATGGACTGATATTTTCTAAGATATACAAGATAACTTTATTGATGCTTTGAACAGCACACTGAGTCAGCATGTCATTGGTAATATGCTCAAACTACAATAAACAGACATAAGGCATAATATCAAGATACAGAAGTATTTGTACATGTATAAACATTTTGACTAGGGAGCTCCGTAATGATCTGCTACTGTCCATGATCCGTTGCGTTCCATGATCTGCTACTGTCCATGATACTGTCCATATCTGCTACTGTCCATGATCTGCTACTGTCCATGATCCACTGCTTTCCATGATCTGCATACTGTCCATGATCTGCATACTGTCCACGATCTGCATACTGTCCGTGATCTGCATTATACTGTCCATGATCTGCATACTGTCCATGATCTGCATACTCTCCCATGATATGTAACTCTCCATGATCTCATCTGCTGCTTGTCATACACATTGTCGAAGCCATCTCAATACTTGCTGATATTTTCTTCAGTACTTAATCCGTGAAATAATTTGATACAGTAAATTAATGTTTTGAGATACCGGTAAGATTTTATATGCCACATAAATTAAGCCAGTATATATGGCAATATTTAAAAATCGTACCCAATACCCCTGCACACTTTGCATCAAAACATACCGAGAAGCTTTGCAAATAACAAGTTCATATATTTTCCTAAGAAAAATGACATAAGGTAGATTTTTTAACACTACAAAACATATACTTGGTAAAAATGTATTGAAGCCTTACATTCTGACCCCTGATGTCGTACTGATTATGATCATGTCATATAACAGCACTGATGTGGGATGTTGCACTGTGACATATTTCACACAACAAAGTTGTGGCTTTGTGATGTCGTTGGCGTTACAATAGAAATATTGTCTGGAACAATCTACATGTAGATACAATTGATTGTAATCAGACTTGGATGTCATGGATCAAAAGATCCCAGCCTTTGCCATTTCCAGAGTGATATTTGAGGGTTTTGATTTTATTCTATTCAGACTCGACCATTAATTCCCAAAATCAGTAAACAGTTACAAAATGTCAAATATACCCCCATGCAACAATTTAGCATGGAAGAACATATGGGGGAGCAGAGCTGCCAAGCTATGGTATCAGAATTCCGTGAGACTTTCTCTTGTAATTTGACATCTCCATTTACTCCGTGTTAAATATCTGGATTTAATTCTGTGAGACTCCCATTTATCCCATGTTATTTTCGGAAAAGATTTTCCTGGAGATTAGAGCAGATTTCTTGTAACTCATGGTAGTTCCGTGAGACTTGACAGATCTGGGGGACCATTTGGCATAACCTTGAAATGGACATATTTGGATGCCTTTCAGCAAGTAAATCAACAATAGTTAAAATACTGTGCAGCTCTCTCATCAGAGTGTCTGCCTTTAGTTATACCACCCAACATCTACATACACTATGGTCTTGAATAGTGAAGTCTCCGAACTGTCACTGTTCGAGTAATTTGCCCTTGCCCGCTAGTGAGCGATCGAGTCAGTGGGGACAGAATGTGGACTGAATAACATGAAAAGAGATAGGGCATCATGAAAACAGTGCAATTAATTGAGCAAACAGCAATTCCAATAACTTCAAAATTGGAATCGGTGGCATGTCAGACCACCCTTGTCAGACTTGTAATATTTTGTATTTGTCCATCCACGTTCAAGGTGACATTTTCCATTGTAACGCCAGCGACATCCTTTCTTGACGTCATGCTGTTGCCGTAGCCGTTTGTTACATGAAGTCACAATACAACGCTGCTACAAGGAAGATACATTGTATGGGATTTTGTCCTCCCCGACTCAAATGCTCACTGGCGGAGAGGGGCATATAGTTTTACCGGGACAGTTTGGAAAGTTCTGTATTGGGCATCTTTGCATATCCAAGTTGAACACTACACGTGTTGCCTTGGCTGAACATAACACCTCTGATCAGAATACGGGTCTGGTGATGTTATAGCTCTATAAATAATCCATGGTCCAAATAAGGAGAAGTGCAATGTATGACGTCTCTAAAATTCAAATTTGATTGGCTATTCGAAAGAAATTAAGATGAATACAACCACCACTTGCCATATTTGGAAATCACACAGGCAGACATCAAGGAAAATCCTCGCTGCACGGTGTTGGCAAGCTCTTATCTTGATTGGTTATATGACATCACATGCGTTTTCTGTTTTGAATGATTTACTTTATTCATAAAGCCCGGCGCACACGAGAGCTATCAGCTGAGCTATCGACCTCAATTACCTGTCAGCTCAGGGGCTAGCTCTCGTGTGCGGGCAGTTTTTGGTGAGTTTTTGGCCTCGCGAGGCCGGGGAAAAGATATCAAACTTCTTTGATAATTTCGCCTCGCGAGGCCAAATCCTCAGCGTGTGCAGCGAACGCAAGCCAACAGCTCAGCACTTTTATTGGACCGGCTATTCATTTATTTCACGCTATTCATACGCACGACTCTTCAAAATGGTCTTGAAGAAGGCGTTATGAGGAAACTGAAATCAATTTCGTGAAACTTTTGCTCACCGTGTGCGCTGAAACCACACGGAAGCTAGCCCCTGAGCTTACAGGCAACTGAGGCCGTTAGCTCAGCTAACATCTCGTGTGCTCCGGGCTTTAGGTCAAGGTAAATGACGGAATGTTGATGTAGTATTGAACTTAAAATGTGAAGATGTTATTGGGTTGTGACCTCTACATTGTATGATATGATTGTTTGTTTTATTCTGTCAGCCCTCTCTGAAACAGTTTTGAAGGATGCAGCCAATGGAAGAGAGGAACAGCAGTTGGAGGTGGGAAAACATTACCTCACATTGGCTGAGACCGAGATCAATCCAGAGGAGAATGGAAGGCTGGCTGTTGATTGGTTGATAAAGGCATCCAAACAAGGGAATGAAGAAGCGACCAGTCTCCTCCGCCGATGCCTAGAGAACAAAATTGGTATAAACAGTTGTGGTTAAATTTAATGTTTCTAATCATCTGAAATAGTTGTCAGACATGAGGCATATGTTCGATGAATGTTTTATTTTGTCCTGGCTATATTAAATCATTTGTCAGATCATTTGTGCTTAAATGTATGTTAAGGCCGCCATTCATTCAGTCGTTTTTAGACAACCTCATTGAAAAAAATATATATATAGAAAATATGAGTGTTCCCTTGCCAATATCTCACGAAGCATATAAATTTGTGAAAATTTTGTAAATAATACTATATATAGACATCCCAAGATTGGAATTTTAAGTTGCAAGAGGCGCGGAAGGACATCATTGGTCACATGATGTCATGCAAAGGTTGGGCACTGGACAGTGCTTTACCACTGACAATACTGCAAAAAACTCAGATAATAGTGTTCTCATGGCTTTCCAAATACTTTAAAACCAATTTCATCGTCCCAAATTAAAATACACATGTTAACAAAATATCTCGCTGGAAAAAGCTACGAATAACAAAATCCAACCTGTCGAGGTAATTGAGTGGCTGGCTGAACATTTTTTGGAATCGGCTTACAAATTTCAGTTGTTTTTTTATTGTGTTGACCTGATTGTTAAGACTTGAAACTTTCACTTCAATTGAAGTACATTTGAAGTGATGATGTACCTGATGAAGCCCCCCCCCACTTTTTCCATAAAAAGTGTTCGCCGTATGTATAGCCCCGGGGTTATAGCCGTGAGCCCAGTTCAGCCAGAAAATATCAAGCTTGATTCTTTAGCTATTAATGACTGCTAATTAATGGGTGCCTCTGCCAGTTTGTATAAATATGTATATTGTCTCTTATTTATCATATTCAGTGATCAGTGGTGATGTCATACCAGAGATCACATGGTGTATAAAGACGACCACCTTGGAGAAGAAAGTCCGCCATGCAGCGCGTAACCTTTTCTGGCAAATCAACAAGACACGGAAAGGTGTCATGACAAAGGATGAATATCTGACTGCTGTCAAAGACTTCGCCAACACAGGTGTAGAAAAGTCCCTGTTGGCTAGTGCAGGTAAGATTCTCACAGGACATGAACCTATCACCCCCATCTGATGATATGGTACACCCCATGACCTTCTAACCCATGATATCTGTAATTGAAGAAGGGCTTTTTCATTCTGATTTGCAGGGGGGTTATTAGAAATGTCCAGACAATGCTTATTTTCAGTGTTGCGCTCGTCATTTTGCACAAAAGCATGCTCTTCCATTGTTTGAACAGGTCAGAAATGGACTAACTGAGATGTATCAGGTTAGGCTTTCTAAAATGGAGGTAAAAAGGGTCATTTTCACTCAATAAATCAGTTCACATAATGAATTCAGCAAAATCCTCTTGAGGCGCATACAGACATATCTATCCGCATTAAATGGTAGTAAAAATGTAAATTGTCATCCATCTAAATTTTGATGCACTGGGTAAGAAGGAATTAAAAGTTATTGAGAAAAAACGACCTTTTTTACCTCCATTTTAGAGAGCGGGATCGCCCTAACCTACGTATATCTCAATTGGGATAAAATATCCCACTTTGGATATTTTTCTTATACTTTCATATTTTCAAGCTGGTATATTTTTTTAGTTATTCTGTTCATATATAAAAGACATACAACCAGGAAGTCTGATGGGAAGTATACTGCAACAACAACACAAAAAAATAAGGCATGTAATTTTAATATCACAGAGATTAATTTCGGGGAGAAAAAGTCAGCAAAATTATTCAGTCGCATCAGCAGTTTTGGGAAGTAGATTCTATCTTGTCTTTGTAGTTTAGATGCTGAAAATTGCCATCGCCGTTTAGTATGAAAATTGGTCCAAATATTTCAATTAGAATATATTTCAATATCCAGAGTTGAATTTAATATCCCAAGTGAATCAGGATTTTTTCTTAAGTATGCTGGGTTAAATTTTGCGTCCATTTTTTTTGCATATGTAATACTTGAATGGCCCCTATTGGGAAACTGATGGCACCAAATGTGTTATTGTCCCCCGCTACTTAGTAGGGGGGGGGGGGACTTAGAAACACCGGTGTCCGTAATTCTGTTATTCCGTAGTTCCGTAATTCCGTAAGATTTTCTTGTCCGGACAATAACTCGTGAACGACTTAACCGATCAACTTCAAACTTGGGGTGTGCCTTGACATTGGCGAGAGGACGGTTGGGATTGTTTTTCAGCAATGTGCGTAATCCAATATGGCCGCCGTCAGCCATTTTGGATTATAAGCAGTTGGATCTTAGATTTTCTTGTCCGGACAATAACTCGTGAACGATTTAACCGATCAACTTTAAACTTGGAGTGTACCTTGACATTGGTGAGAGGACGGTTGGGATTGTTTTTCAGCAATGTGCGTAATCCAATATGGCTGCCGTCAGCCATATTGGATTATAAGCAGTTGGATCTTAGATTTTCTTGTCCGGACAATAACTCGTGAACGATTTAACCGATCAACTTCAAACTTGGGGTGTGCCTTGACATTGGTGAGAGGACGGTTGGGATTGTTTTTCAGCAATGTGCGTAATCTAATATGGCCGCCGTCAGCCATATTGGATTATAAGCAGTTGGATCTTGTCTGGACAATAACTCGAGAATGATTCAACCGATCTACTTCATATATGGGGAGTGCCTTGACATTGTTGAGAGGAGGATTAGGATTGTTTTTCAAGGACGTGCTTAATCCAATATGGCCACCATCAGCCATATTGGATTTCATTGGATTTTAAGCAGTTTGATCTTGTCTGGACAATAACTGGAGTACGATTCAACTGATCTACTTCAAACTTGGGGAGTGCCTTGGCATCGGTAAGAGGATGGTTGGGATTGTTTTTCAGCAATATGCATAATCCAATATGGCCGCCGTCAGCCATATTGGATTATAAGCAGTTGGATCTTAGATTTTCTTGTCCGGACAATAACTCGTGAATTAACCGATCAACTTCAAACTTGAGGTGTGCCTTGACATTGGTGAGAGGACGGTTGGGATTGTTTTTCAGCAATGTGCGTAATCTAATATGGCCGCCGTCAGCCATATTGGATTATAAGCAGTTGGATCTTGTAATGACAATAACTCGAGAATGATTCAACCGATCTACTTCATATATGGGGAGTGCCTTGACATTGTTGAGAGGAGGATTAGGATTGTTTTTCAAGGACGTGCTTAATCCAATATAGCCACCATCAGCCATATTGGATTTCATTGGATTTTAAGCAGTTTGATCTTGTCCGGACAATAACTGGAGTACGATTCAACTGATCTACTTCAAACTTGGGGAGTGACTTGACATCAGTGAGAGGACAGTTGGGATTGTTTTTCAGCAATGTGCATAATCCATATTGGATTATATGCAGTTGGATCTTAGATTTTCTTGTCCGGACAATAACTCGTGAACGATTTAACCGATCAACTTCAAACTTGGGGTGTGCCTTGACTTTGGTGAGAGGACGGTTGGGATTGTTTTTCAGCAATGTGCGTGATCTAATATGACCGCCGTCAGCCATATTGGATTATAAGCAGTTGGATCTTGTCCGGACAATAGCTGGAGTACAATTCAACTGATCTACTCCAAACTTGGGGAGTCCCTTGACCTTGGTGAGATCCCGGTTAGGATTGTGTTTCATGAACGAGCATAATCCAATTTGGCTGCCATCTACCAGCAATATTGGATTATGTTACATTTTAAGCAGTTGCATCTTGTCTGGACAACAACTCTAGAATAATTCAACTGATCGACTTCAAACTTGCAGTTTGGTCATCGGTGAGAGGACAGTTGTCATTGCTTTTCAGTTACCTGTGTAATCCAAGATGGCCACCATCAGTCATCTTAGATTTTCAGCATTTAGATCTTGTCTGGACAATAACTCTAGAACGATTCAACCAATCTACTTCAAACTTGGGGAGTGCATGGACATTGGTGAGAGGACAGTTGGTATTATGTTTTATGGATGTGCATTATCCAATATGGGTGCCATCCGCTGTATTAGATTATGTTAAGCTCATCAGCGATATGTCCATTTTCAAATCATACTCTTCATCAATGACATGAGATATCATCGACCAAAAAAAATCGACCATAGAGGTCCATGGCCTCCGCAGCAGCAGCGCCAGTTATGGTGGATGTAATATGACTGCCATTGGCCATCTGGGATTTCACTCACCCATATTGTACCCATTTGTGTTGTGAACGCGATATCTTGAGATATTTCCACCCATCGATGTATAAACCTCACCGTCCACAAATCCATATACAACTACAGCAACAGGAATGCAACATGGCTGGGTGGTGCTTAGTTGGTTCATCGTGACAATGACTATAATATTGTTAAAAGCGACATTAAATCCTATTCACTCAGTCACTCAAAACACAGAAGAATTCTCATATCAGTGTAACCTGTACTTGTTCAATGATACATTCTTTCACATCTAAAAACACATTTCTATTCAATTTCAGCAAAGAAGTTGGGCAACGATATCACAGAGACTGGTTTCGTGAAAGCGGTATCAAAACAAGTTCAAGGTAAAATTATACCTACCACGGAGGAATCCACAGAGAAGGAAGTGGCTTTTGAATCTGCAGGGACCTTTCAAAAGGTAAAATATCCTCAATGTACTATCAGGCTAACATAATGCTCCAGCACCACTGGGCCTGTGAGCAAGCAACATGAAATTGGTTAATTTTCGCTCCAATTATCGTCCAATTACAGTTCTTGTTAGAAAGTGCTCCCTGGCTTGTAAAGTTCCGGCATTAGCCAGTCGCAGCTTTTGTTGAAGGGAAGCTTCACTGGTTGAAAAAATATATTTAATGTCAGTTGGTTTTCACCTCCATGATCGACCATTGAGAGTTTTCGTTGGGATGTGCGCAAAAGCTTGTAATGTTCTGACATTAGCTAATTTCAGCTTCTGTTCTAAGGATGTGAGTGAGTGAATAAGATTTAACGTCGCTTTCATTATTATTTCAGTCATAATGTGACGAACCAACTAAGCACCACCCAGCAAAGTTGTGTTCTTGCTGTATTTGAAGTTAGTTAAATGTAGGTTTCATGTCAAAGATCAGCCAATGAGAGTACTCACTAGAAAGTGTGCCATGTTTTGTAATTTTCTGACAGCAGCCAATCATGACTCCTGTTAGAAGGATGTTTTGCTGTCTGTATAACATGTATAAGTAGTACCAGAAGTCTACCCAACTCGAACGTTTCCCTATCAGATGTTGGCCAGGTGTGTCTCTTGCTGCACCTGAATTTATGCAGTTTTTGGATTCAACATTCGACCAGACTGCATTTTTGGCTTCAATTTCAAGCGAGCAACAAACGTAATGCCCAGCATGCATCATAGTGCTAGTGCGAAGTCAGCATTTTTCAGCACCAATAATTGAGAAAGATTCAATGGTGGCATATGTCATAGGTCTGATGTAATCACAGGAGCTGGGTATACTAGCATGGAATAGATACTCTTACTTCTAGTTCGATAGACTAGTGATAATACAAGAGTTGACACTAGTTGGTGGTATATTATGTCCGTTATGTGGAGGGCGGGGGATAAATCCAAGCAATTTCCGACTGCTTCTTTGCTGTATTTGTATTACATTACTCGTGCCCTCAAAGCCATTGAAAATCCTTCATTCCTGATACACCTATCATCAAATATACGCGTATCACTGGTGCAGTTGCCTGGCTTGCGGGATTATTTGGTACATGCCTATTTATATTTCTGCTAAATTAAAAATTAAAATCGTAGACCACAGCTGAATACTGGATATAAAATCTGAATCCTTAATTGATTCATCTTGTTGTAATAAATACTTCCTTATTATTATTTTAATATTTTCAGGTAACGAAGTATCCCCGCCAGACGCTTATGGTTGCCGTGAACCAGGGACTGGAATTAGCGTCTCAAGAAGGCAGCTCGTGGATTCTGTCATTGATCCCTGTGAATCAAATACAGATAATGTTGTTGTTGTTCGCCTACAGCTTTCTCTCACCAAGTTTCCTGTTTCTAATAGTGCCGTTATTCTGCTTCTATCTCTCTTTGCTGGGAATGTTCCTGTCCACGCTGCAAATGTTCTACGGCAAGAAAAAAATGTCCAACGTGACCACCTGGGCTAACATGATGAAGGAGCATGACATCGGCATTGATATTGACAGCGCCCAATCACAGTTCATGTGGAACTCTTTAACACCTTACCTAGTCTATTTCTCTTCGCTGTTTTTCACCGTCATAAGTTTTTCGCTCTCTGAAAAGAGCTACATCCCATGTTCTGAAATTTGCGTCATGGCGGGGCTGTTTTCCATCTCCTGTTTCATCGGTCTCAGTGACAGCTATGACTTCCTCCTCATAATTTCTGTTGTTTGTAACTTTCTCGCCACTCTGCCAACATTGATGGCAGGGTTTCCGTATATTCCGATTTTTACTTGGCTCCTCAGCTTCCTGACCTCCCCATTGATGTCCATTGATTTAGGCTCGCTGTTTCGTATCAACATCGGAATTCCCTCCATTTCCTACGTTATTATCCCGTTGTTTTTCATTCGAATGGCTACGTTAAAATCTTGGCAGGGAACATACAGAATCCTCGTACCTCATTTGGTCTGCTACTTCTGGTGGAACTTCATGTCCTCTGTATTTCCCTTCACCACTTGGTTCGGCTTGGCTAGAGCTAGCGTGGGATATGCTGTAATGCCGGTTCTGCTCCCAGTTATGATTTTAGGTGGACTCCTGTACGGATTCTATTCAGTTTTCATTGTTATGAAGAGCGATCTTGTTGCAAAGGTAATCGTCACTGCACTGTTGGCAGCAATCCCCATTCTTTTGACACGTAGCAAGAAATTATTCGGCGCAAAATTCGAAGCCAAATATGGAAAAGCCAAGAAATTCATGATGGTGGGATTTGCTATTCTTTCCATCATTCCCTTAGCTTTTATTAGATTACCTACAACAAGCGTGGAAAAAAAGGTACCGTTATCATGGGAAGATTATGTTGAGCATTGTGGTAACATATCTCCTGAATCAAATATGGCAGGAAAGCAGATGAAATGTGCTCATCTTGTCGAGGTCAAGGTCAATTGGTCGGGCACGGTCAAATATGTTAAAATCATCAAGGTCGAAAACGGTGTCGAAAAATTTCTGAGTGGCCTGCCGACAGTGTTTGCAGATCACCTGCGATGCGTCTATGGGCAGGCATACCCGGTTTGCAATGGGGAAACGATGAACGGAGTCGATTTAGCCAACTGTAACCTGTGGAAGACGCAGAGGAATAAATGTCACGTGAAGGAACATGATGAATATAGTTTCCAGATAAACTTGAGTACTGGCGAGGAAAATCAATTCTCGCTCTCGCTGAATGCTGACCACAAGTTCAAAGAGACTATCCTGGCTTTGGAGACCGCAGACACCATCGACTTCACGGCAGTCCTGAAAGACGGGTTGGGAACTGGGGCGCCACAACTGGCGCTTCGCCAACTCACATGTACCAACAGAGAGCTCCTGGTAATGCAAGTTGTGGATGATGAGCTTGAAGATTTCTACGAGTCAAAGGTCAATGAGGTCATCACGGTAGCGATACATTTCGTATGGTACCCCTTGCTGGAATACACACCGTGAAAATATTACGGATCTTGTCCAGCAAGTTTTATTGTGTTCGGAGACAGTTGATCAATGTACACAAGTTAAGAGAGATACTTTTTGAAATTGATTAATGTACGCAAGTTAAAAGAGATTTTAAGGCAGTATTGCTTGCCAAAGTATTTATATAGATTTACTTAAATGTATATTCACTCGATGTTATAGTCACCCTTTAACATAGGCCAGAGATTAACTTACTGTATACAGGTAGACTGTTTTGAGTACATAATACGGGTTAATGGATTGTTCTCTAGACTACCAAAAATGGAATCAGTTCTAGGAAAACAGGAAAATGATAATTTAGATTATAGTAACATTTTTTCATTCATGAAAATGTGCTGAAGAAAATGCCAGCTTTCTGATAGACTGGTTTTCACACCCCATTGACCTCACATGCTCAGTCTGGGTAGCCTGATTGGGTAGTACTTGATACAGTAAAAAAAAGGTAACTGTAATAGGATTATATTGATAAGCTATAGCTAGAGATACTAATGAGGTATGGCAAAATGTGTGCCCATATATTAAACATTACGATAATCATAGCAAACCCTACCTGCAGCTGCCCAGACAGCTAGCAAGGGGAGATCACTGGGGTGTGAAGTCGGCCATATTGAGCACTCTCCTTTCACTATTCAGACTGGTAATTCTAGCTCCTGACAACATGGCAGAGACGCCATACATGTACCTCGTCTAACAATTTGAAATTGAATTCTGTGATTGCACCATTGCTAGACTCGGTTTATTTAATGACGGTTACACCTAGTTTTATACATTATAGCTTTAGTTATGTGGTATAATTGACCAAATAAATCACTAAATTGGTAGATAGTCTTTATGCAAGTCATGCAAACTAATATTCCTGGTGGTTGAGTTTAATATTTACTTGAAATACTAACCATAGATTTTTTTATTCAAATTGAGGTTTTTGGGCTGCTTCCCATACAGATTTTGTGGGCCATGAACACAATTCTTTATTTATATTTCATTATACATTTCTTTGTTCAATTTATTGATTTACAAGCCTTGTAGTGTAAAACAATTAAAAAATTTAAAAAATGTCTATATACAAGTTCGAGTGTCTATATCAGTCACTCAGTTATAGAGAGCATCTAATGTGTAATAGTAATAGTTCTTTGCATAATGGATTGCATTGGTTCTTTCCTTTGTCTTTGTTCCCTTCCATTACACACAGAGCCACCCAGGAAAAAAACTAGCAGAACTACGACTGGGCTTCAGAAATATGTGCCTGTAACATTGCTCATGTAGGTTTTATTAATGAATCTTTTAAACTTGTAAGTTGAAGAATGATCATGGGATTAGGGTAAGGATTATCACACAAATAATCAATTAATTTATTACTGCATGTCTTAAATAACTTGATTTATCATATATTTATTCTTTTCAAATCTGCATGGAAGCTTTCAGTCAGTGAGGTTGTAGCTTGTTCAAACTCAAGTAAGGTGCAATGTGATTGGTCAGTCACACACAATCTGTGATTGGCCTACAAATATTTATTCTACCCAATGCACCCTCGACATACCAACTGAAAATTTTAATATGCATATATTTACTTCATATTTTATTACCTTTCTTTCAGCAGTCAGGTACTACACCAACAGTATGAGATCTTTCAAACTTGAAAGCCTGCTCGGAGAATATCTTTCTTTCCACATATAAGTATTTGCTCACATTAAAACTTGCTTAGGATATTTGTTTTTAGGCTAACGAGTTATGTTTCAATCAGGGGCGATTGTTATTTTGGTTGTGCTTTACATTTGCCTTGCCAGTTGGTGCTCTGTTAAATCACAAAAAGTGTTCATTTCTTGTTGCTTATAATGACATTGTTATTTATAGTTATATGAATGTTTAAAGGAGTTTATAATTTTAATTCCTTCATCACCTTTGGCTTCCTCAAAATGGTGACCTCCACACTGCCTCTTGTACACCGCAAGTAACTACTCCGGGGATCAAATTGTAGATTTAGGTCTAGAACTAATGGTTCTATAATAGTGTACAGTCTTACATGTTCCACCAGATGATGAAAATACTCTCCCGTCGGGAAAATTGCTTATATTACAGCTGAATTGTTCGTAATCCACCCGAGTGCCTGATGGGGCTTTAAGTTGAAAATATATCCAATATCGCATATTGGATACGTTGTCTGCTCAATGAGAAGCAAAGGAAGCAACGAAAACCAACTAACGGTACCCCCCGAAATTCACGGGCGCAGCTCGCAGCTGGTCATGTCTGACATGTATATCGGAAGATCCTGATTTCTTCGTCATGTTCGTGAACATTTGTGGGGATGAACAGTTTGTGCACCCTTTGGGTAATAGTTACTGTATAATGTTATTGGAGTTGTGAAAATTTTAAAAGTTGTGAGACTTTTTAGTTGCAAAAGCCTGTGGCTGTGCAATTTCACAAGGAAAACTGTATAGATGATATGTTGCTAGCCGCCAAAGTAATCTATTTCATTGTATATGATCAGATATTTACAGATATGTTCATACTAACAAAAGGGTGGTGTATAATTTTGCTAAAATATATATTTGTTTATGGATTAATAAATTTTATCTTTTTACTCAAAAGTCAGTTTGTTTATCCTTCCTTCGCTTTTCTAGTCTTGAAAATTGTTGGGAATGTAATTTCGTCGCAGAAAGTGAAGATGGTCGTATTATTAAATTGTACGATTGTCGTGAAAAGAGGTCAATTATTGCGGCAGCGACATGTCCGACTCTACGCTGATAAACAGCTTGTATCACTGACGTCCCTCCTCTCCTTGTTTCCCCCGCTGATTCACATCGCCAAGTTCGCGCCTCTTGGCCGTAAGGGGGCGCTTTATCTGGTTACCCAATCGCCGTGCCGTAATAGCTCGGAGATGACCAGATTCCTCATACTAACCACGATTGGCTAACTACCTCACGTGATCGAAATTACGTCATGCCTTCTTGATAGTGAGATCACGACTCTCGCGTAATGTGGAAGCCATGCCAATATTTTGACGTTGACACGCCCTCATACCGCATCTCCCAAAGGAACTTTTCCCCGTCTTTATTACAGTCAACATTCAATTCAAAATCTGAAACAATTGAACGGTGTTTTTACGTTACCATTCTAGGCAGCTTGATCTTCTTATATACTCATGACGATATAGCGTGGTCTTATCAGTAGGATATTAAAAACATTTACAGGGATTTATTTGTTAATCATTTGAAGGTATCAGTGAACAAATGTTTGCAATCAGTTGACGAACCTTACTAAACAACGGAGGAAGTTATCCAAAAATCTGTTCACTCTTAACTCAGAAATTAACGTAATTAGAGCTGTTTTGCCGTCCGTTTATTGTTAGTTTTGCCGTTAACGACATATGAACGTTTGAAAAGGGAGACGACTCATATTGCCAAGACTCTTCCGTAAGAGTGAAATTAATTGGTCATTGGTGGTTGGCCTGTGCAGAGCGCCCCCTTACGGCCAAGAGGCGCGAAATATGCGATGTAAATCAGCGGGGGAAACAAGGAGAGTAGGGACGTCAGTGATACAAGCTGAAGAGTTTGAGCGTAGTTCGACTCTGTTAACTTTTGTGTTCGTCCAATATCTCCAGTTCCCGGTCATGAATTGGTTCAAAACTTTTGGTATACCTTACCCATGAGGCAACGAGGAACCGTATCAATTTTGAAATCAAAAGGTCAAGGTCACTGTGGCCGAAAAATCAGTAAATCATTGATAACTATTTTTTTGCAAAAAGTACAGTTCAGAGACGGAT
>JAVTVY010007073.1:0-40022 GCA_036873755.1 Hanleya hanleyi
CGCACCAGGGCCCGGCCCACTTCCGGGGGCGCGTTGCGTAATACCCGCAGAGCGGGCGCGTGCTTGCGTACGCGTGCAGACATGTTGAGGAAATGAAGGCTAGAGTGCATTGTCTTCTTCTTTTATCTTCTTCTTCTCATTTGGGGGTGTACACCGTCTGTAGTTCACCGGGAAAAATCAGGGTCCGCAATCGCAGGGGTTGGGGCGTGTCTTGTTTCAAGTCGATGAGGAGATAGCCGTGCGCAGGTTGGGTGGCATCTTCAAAGGCTTCTCGTACAAAGGCCGTGTTCTTAGGGTACATCTGTTGAGCCAGGTGGGTAATTTGTGACGCGTCTCTGGGGTTTTTGAATAACACCACATACTGAGCATTCAAACTAATGTTCCGGTGTTCTTTGTTTTTACTGAAGAGATTCTGTACGATGTAAATAATGCTCAACCGCCGATGATGGCTGCCTTTGGTAAAGAGCCGGGTGATTCGACTATCCGTTTCCGTCATGAGATCGTCCACCACGACCAAGGTGTCTGGGGGTAGTTCCTCAGGGGGTAAGCCTTCCACTAAGGTGAGTCCGGGGACACGGGCCAGTGCCTCGTACGCGGGCTGCCAAGCGCCATAACACCACAGGATACGCGCTAGAGGCGGTGAAATCAGGGCTGACCCATGTTGGATGAGACGTTGAACAAAGTGTGATTTTCCCGACCCGGTCGGTCCAGCGATGAGGCACGTGAATGGATGCTGCCATCGTGGGTCCATTTTCTTTAGGGGATGATTTGACGTTTAGAAGTCAGTTGTCGGGGCCGACGCAGGGGATAGTACTCGAAGGGATACCGTTGTCGGGGTAAACGGTGTGATGCACGGGCATCCACTTCAAATCTGTTGAGCGGCGTCGTAGTGGTGGTACTAGAGGGTAGAGTGGAAGGCTCGCTTCTCAGGGATGATACAGGATGAGTGGTAGTACGGATCGTTGTGGTCGTGGGCTGGATGTAGCGGGGTAACGTGATGGCTGGAGTAGACGCTGGGAGGATAGGTGTCTGCGTGGAGACGTGACGGACCCTTGCCGTCTGGGGGGCTGGTAGTGGGGTGGTGGTGGGTGACGGAGAACGCAGGTTGTTGAAACAGGATATCACGTAGGATAAATCGTAGAACACACCGGTAAATAACGTACCCAGCACCACGACTAGACACAACACAGTACCGACTTGTGCTTTTCGAGTTCTTAACAGTAAGGGTAGACGTGTACTATCCATGGTACCAATCCTATACTGAAGGCGGGGGGTGATAGGCGTTAGAATTTATAGACGTTTCATGTCACGGTCGGATACCCAGGAATTAAACGAACGAGGCCAGCCTTGCCATTTGACGAAATGATAGCGAATCCCACGTCGACGTTCCGTTTTCAAAATCTTTTCCACCGTGTAATAGTCTTTCGGTGTTTTCACTATGGGTTGTAATTCTGCCTCGTAAAACGTGCCTTGTAGTCTCTCTCCTTGTAGATCTTCCAGTTGATAGACGTGGGGTTGTCGAGGTTTATGGCGCACGATGACAAAATGTTCATCACTCCAGTTCGGTAAATAACTCTTTTCAAATTGTCCTTTCACTTTACTGATCCGCACTACATCGCCCCGTTTGTAACGGGGTGCCGTCAAGGGTGGACTGGAGGAGTACAGCGTAGCACGTACTTGATGTTCGTTGCCTTCTGTCACAGTACGGGGCGCTCGCTGGATACTGCGATGATAAGCCCGGTTGTAGCCTTGGACTAGTTGAGGCAGTACATCCAGGTAGCGTCGTGTGTTTCGAGCCGTAAAATATTTGTACATGCGTCCTTTGAAGGTGCGATTAAAGCGTTCCACTACCGATGCTTTCGTCTCATTGTACGTGTGAAAAAAAATACCTTCTTTTTCTTAAGAAAGGCTTGAAAGGGTCGATTGAGAAATTCTGTGCCTTCATCTGTTTGTAAATAAAGAGGTTTGCGCCCCGTCTTGAAAATCTGCTGAAACGCGGCTATGAGATTCTCTCCTGTTTTGGTACGTACGGGCAGGACCCAAGCATATTTCGATAGAATATCGATACAGGTCAATATGTAGCGATTTCCATCATTGTCAGGTGCAAATCGACTCATGTCGACCAAAACCGCTTGCCATTGCGCGTCTATCCCTCCCACGATGACCCGGTTACGACGAAAATGACGTCGGGCAGCTCGATGCAAACTGTACGTATCCTGAGTTTTTAACCAGTCTCGAACTTCACTTCGACTAATGCCTTGGGCCGCTCGAGTCAATGCCCCCACACCACTATAGGCAGCTGCACTCGTTGGATTATAATACAAATCAGTTAATACTTTGTTAATAGACGTCTCCTTTTTTTTCTCCGACCGCCGCCGCCCCATCACACACTTTTCCTTCGTTCGCTCCCGTCCGTGTCGATCTCTTGCCGGGGTGATACTGACCCTCTAGCCGCTGTGCATTCTTTACATATAGGCCTTTTTCCCCCAGCTGTAGTAGCGGGTTTACAGAAAGAAAATTCTGCCTCATGTAGTCTTTCATCAGGTTCAGCGAACGCGTGTTCTATAGCACGAACCCACGCTAATTGTTGAGGGGATCGATCGTCCGGTGATAATAACTGGTCGACAATAGGCATTATTTTCTTCAAGGCGTCCCACACAGAGGGAGTTAGGCTGATACTGCGCGTATCTTTGTAGCGGCCCACACGTATGCACAGGGGTGGTAGGGTATACACGTACATGGCATTATCTAGGTGAACGAGCTCTCCATCCAATTCGCCGCTCAATACGCGTTTAAATTTATTCCACCCATCACGCTCTAGTGTGACGGAATTCCATAGCGATTCAGCGGGGGTCCAGTAAATAGCTAGAGCGTCTTTCGTCAGTTTGACTGTATCTGCATAAACGTATAACCGTACACTCGGTGTAAGAGGCAATATGGCTCGTAGCGACATGCTTGCTCTCAATGTCCAACTGATACACACTCTGTCTCTTCCCTGGTATTTATAGGGCTTATTCTGTGAGAGGCGGGTCGTGTGCCGAGAATACTTTATCCACCACGGGAACTATTTTTTGCAAACCCGTCCACAGGTCGGGATCGAGCATAAATCCGCCTCGTTTCAGAGAGATCAATCGGGCAAAATAAGGGCCGCGAAAAATGTATACATCGTGATCCAGGTAAATGCTATTTCCATCTAAATGACCGAATAATACACGTTTTAAGGTAGTCCAGCCATCGAGCGATAATGTGATACGCGCGGGTTCAGGCACGCACCAGCAGCGCGAGTCATCGTCAATCAAGTCGATGCGATCAGGATATATTATTATGGTACAACCCGAGGTGAGGGCACGGGTGATGATGGAATGGTTTTCCGGGTAGAGTACAGCATCCACTTCGGTAATGATAGATTTCAGTGCCGCCCATAATGCTGGCCAAAGCACAATACCGCTTCCGCCACACTGTTCTAAGCGGGGAAAAAATGAATTCTCTCTACTCCGCCGCAGGTACACATCGTCACCGACAGGTAAAAAATCGACTTCGGGTTCTTGGCTTTGTAACACACGTGTCAATTCCGTCCACCCGGCCAGGCTTAAAGTTAATTTCACTTCGATCGGATGTTCCTCGATCAGGTGCAATTCATGCTCGTACACGATAAGAATTACTTTCGATGTCACTTGAAAGAACGCGAGCTCTTTGCCCGGCGATGCCATCATGAAGAATGACAAAAAATACTAGCCCGACAAAAATTTATATAGATCGATTCAATTTTTTTTCATGGTTAAAAAATAAAAAAATACCCTGGGAAAATTAAAATTAATTAACACTGCCATTATTTTTTTAGACGCTCCCCGAGTGGCTAAATTAAGAGTCTGGACTCATACGAAGATAAAAAATAAATTTAGTGCATGGCTGGACTAGAATTTCAAGTCTTAATAATTACCTGAACAACCCTAGTACTCTAAAATAGTGAAACCCGAGGCTTGCCAAGCCATAGTATATAGGTAATACAGGCTCTACGTACGTGAAGGGTTTTTTTAAATGATAAAGTGTGTACCCCTAGTACGCATGATACAGCTTATAAATTTAAGGCACCGTTAATTCACGGAATCAATGACTGAAATAGGTAGCCCACATCCTTTTCATAATGTTACCTTAATAAAACAAGGGTATTCCTACGACAAACACATTTAATAAATTATCAAACCGCATAAATTGGTACAATGCACTTTTCCAAGGGGCCGCAACTCCGTTGTCTCTGACGCAACTCCGTCGGCGCGAAATTTGACCCGCGAACTGCGTAGAAATGTGCGTTCTTCCCGTAAATGAAGGCACTGTTTTCTTGATTTGCTACAGTTTTCATGATCGAAACGAGCTGGAATTTTCAGGGCCTGCGTATCGATTGCTAAGAGATAGACTGGCTCTATTTTTAATCCAGACCATTGATTGATTTTTAATGAAGCGGGTTTTCTGTATTTTCGTATTCCAAGAGTACGGCTCGGACACTCGGTAAAAAATTAAAAATCAGGACGTAGTCAAAGGGTAGACGGCTGAAATTTTTAATACAAGTCCTTGATTTATGTGAGATGAATTGGAACTAAAAATTCTACGAGCGGTGAGCTGTATTGTAAAAAAACAGGCATTTATAATTGACAAGGAAACACACTGAAATTTTCCAGTGTTCCCATTTTCTTTCGGCTGTCTACCCGATTTCGCTGACGTCCGCGTCTTGTTTATATATAGTGGCTTCTCTTGCATAGGTTTATCATAAAATTTTTTGAAATGGCTGAATCAACAGAGATGACTACCACCACCACCATAACACCGGGATTACCGGTATCGGAGGAAAAGCAGAGGAAAATGAAGAAGGCTATCAAGTTGTTCTGGAACCGTGAATTCACGGGATGGATGGACCAGTTGACGGGGACGGAGGCCGAGCGAGATGACAGCACCGCCATCAATGTCCGGGCCCTGCTGAACGCTGCCCGGACTAACATCAACGAGGAGAGCTGGTTTGAGAAATTAACAACATGATTCATCCTACCCCTCCTGCGGTGCTGTCATTGCCAAGATCATCACCTCCGTCACCCCCGGTATTTTCGGAGCCAAACAACAACTCCACCATAGCGCCAGCAAATTTCATGGACGGGGCCCAGATTATGGTGGACGATGAAGAAGATGAGGATGACGACGTGCAACATATCTACACGCTGTGCCCCCATGGCTACTTCTCGGTGGAAAAGAAGACTACGGAGAAGGAGGAGGAGTAAACAATCAAACTCTCCAGCAGCTGAATAAAAACAGCTTAAAAAAATAATAAATGCCCTTTTTAGGGCAAAACCATTCCTTCCGAAAGAGGTAACTTCTTAACTGAGCACATCAATTTAACGCACAGATGTCCTACATTACTCCTTTTTTAATTAGCAAATCAAAAAAACAATCCCTGGCCTATATGAAAAACGTTCTTGTCAGAACGGATCTCTATCACATATATCAAACAGAGGAAAGTTCCATGAAAATTGTGACGGGTTTTATCGAAAAAATAATAAGAAATTTAATGCTTGAGACAAGGGGTACATACACAGCACAGTGGGATTCTTGCACTGGCTGACGCCGGTGAGTGGGTGGGTTCAAAATGGCGGTCTGTGGATTGACCGTCATTTTGTACTCCCAATCACTATACAGTGGGTCAGCCTATATCTTGCACTCACTGACGCCGGTGAGTGGGTGGGTTAAAAATGGAGGACTGTGCATCACGGCCATTTTGTACTCACCTCTCCACTAGACTATAAATAGCGTATAATTTTGATATGTATTCACCAATACACCATCATGAGTTTTCGAAGACGACGTGCCCCTCTGTTTACACATCATCCGACTCGAGACCCGAGAATTACTCAGACAGAAGAACACAGTAATCGTTGCCCATGAAGAAGATGGAGGGGGATTGACGATCATCTCCAGTTTTCAGCGAGTGCTTGAAGATGAAGCCACGTTAATCAACAGTACCGAAGAACTCGCACAACAATTGCGGGAAGATGTAAGAACAGAAGAAAGTAGCCGGATGCGAAGGCTGAGTGAACAACAGGACCAAGACATACACAGAATGGAAGAAAACGACAGTGATGTGACGGAGAGTGGAGAACAAGACGAGCTACCCTGGCTAAATTCTAGTAGACCTCCAACAACAACCACGATGACACCGCCTGTCTACACTGAAAGTATAAGGACTGAAGACCCTACAGCCGGACCTCCTACCATTGCCGAAACTCCCACAATTTCAGCGGCAGAAACACCACAACCCTGTCGCCACCAAGTCGAGATAATCCAACTCAATGAACAGATTATGGTCATGCAGAGAGGGCTGGATGGGATGGAGACGACCTTGAATGGGATGGAGGCGCAAATTACCATACTCAAGAAAGAACGCCGTGTCGAAGAGAAAAAAACACGATGCAGTATCTGTACGGAGGAGGAAAGTTGGTACGCCGTGTTACCCTGTGGACATCTTTGCCTATGTAAGGATTGCTGGGTAACCCTGACGTGTCAAGGTGCGATGTGTCGCTGCATTGATGCCGGCGAGTCCCATTTGAAAATAAAATGCCCGATATGCAGAAAACATGTAGGAGGCGTGAAGTGAATATACCGTGCCTGAGTGTGTCGTATCACGCTATCAACGGCCCTTTTCAGGGCCAACCCATCTTTCCGGAAGAGAAAACTTCTTTCCTAAGCACATCCAACTAACACCAGATGCCCATCATCCTTTTTCCCCAAAAAAAAATTTTTTCAAAAAAAATTTTTTGAAAACAAAAATCTTCACACGTCAGGTCAACAAAATTTTATTTTTGAGGTAGAGGGTCGAGTGAGGTATCATATTGAAGCTGACGTGAAATGCTTCACAATGATACTTCACTCGACCCGATTGGACCATTAGGGACGCCTCTAACCTCAAAAAAGATTATTTTGAAAATAAATATCAACATCCGGTGAATGAAGATTTTTTTATTTTAGAGGTAGTGGGTCGAGTGAGGTATCTAATGGAAGCTGACGTGAAATGCTTCACAATGATACCTCACTCGACCCGATTGGACCACTAGGGGCTGCCCTAACTCCAAAAAAGGCTATTTTGAATTTTCTGCGCATGCGCGAAGGCCAAAGGCTATGAAAATAGACTTTTTTGGGGGTTAGAGGCGTCCCTAATGGACCAATCGGGTCGAGTGAGGTATTAAATTGAAGGTGACGTGAAGGAGCATCTGATAGACTGGGTATGGGCTTGAATTAGGGTAATTGTGCGCATGCGCGAAGATGATATCAAAAATATCAATATTCAAAAATAGCCTTTTTGGAGTTAGAGGCGTCCCTAATGGACCAATCGGGTCGAGTGAGGTATCAAATTGAAGGTAACGTGAAGGAGCATCTGATGAACTGGTGTAGGTTGAACTATAAGCATTCTGCGCATGCGCAATCTTCAAAATAGCCTTTTTTGGAGTTAGGGCAGCCCCCTAGTGGTCCAATCGGGTCGAGTGAGGTATCAATGTGAAGCATTTCACGTCAGCTTCCATTTAATACCTCACTCGACCCACTACCTCTAAAATAAAAAAAAAAAAAAATCTTCGTACACCCGATGTTGACATTTATCTGCAAAATAGCCTTTTTGGAGCTAGGAGAGCCCCTAGTGGCCCGATGGAGCCGAGTGAGGTATCAATGTGAAGGTGAGATGAAGGGTCATCTGATGGACTGGTGTGGGTTGAACTATCAGCATTCTGCGCATGCGCAAGAATGGAAATAGACGTTTTTGGAGCTATTTGACTATTAAAAAAAGGAAAAAAATGAACACTAAGCATTTTTTTAATTACTATTTTTTTATTAACACACAATGAACGTATTCACAATTGAATTTAATACAATTATAGGTAAGTATTGAATTTTTTAATACAATTAACAGTGAAAAAACTCTGAATTTTTGTAATACAATCTCTCCAGATCAATACATGTTTTCCTTGTTCTCAATAGTTCGTCAACAAGACTTGTTTGAATTCATCATCATCTTTCCGTCCTTGGTGCACATAGATGTACGTCACAATTTCTTCACGTGGGATTTTGGAAGGACAAGCCGCTACCACTGCCGTGGCAATTTGCGCCTCTGTCACAGCCTGTAGTGCTTCAGTGAGGGTGGCGTATGAGGCTACCAGAGTGTTCATGTGAGGTCTGATGAGCTGCAGGACTGTCTCGATGTACTTCTCATATATATAGTGCGACACCTGGTAGGCCAGAGTTTGACGAATTGTACTGGCTAGACTCTGCAACTCCCGCCAGGCCGTTAATTTCAATGTGACTCCTTGAGGACAAGCCACCAGCTCTTGCGTATCTAAACGCCTTCGCCATTTTCGAATATGCACGAGGAGCTGGTCATTGAAATAAGCACAGCTCACATAGATGTCGTCACCCACAGGAAATTTCGCTTCGTCATTCCCCTGGTCACGAATAACCGCATCGATGGCGTAATCAAGGGCCTCCAGTTTTTGCCAGGTGTCCAAGTTCATGGCTATATGCTTACCAGGTCTGTCGTTAAAGCCCGCTGCATTAAAATGCACTTCTTCATCTTTGACACTGACCGTTAAATAGGGTGAGAGCTCCCAAATGTCCTTGTGAGCTGCCTGGTGAGCCGCATCGATCAGATTGTTGATCTCCTGGACAGACAGAGGAAGTTCTTGTTTCACTTGCTGGTTCTCAACCACAGGTATTACTAACGGTGTTAGTCGAGGGCGTTTGGGTCGTCCAGCCCGTTTAACAGGTGGAGTACTCTCTGGGCTAGTACGTTTGCTAGCTGTACGCTCTTCGTCCACCACTAACATATCCTCATCTGGTAGAACGTCGTCGTCGGCTTTCAATAGCTCTGCTAGTTCGTCATTTCCCGTGATCTTCAGCCCCTCCACCAAGAGTAGACATGCATAGGGGCCATGGCGCAGTAGAAAGTCGATGAGAGCTTTGTTTTGTCCTGAAAAAGTTTTCTCGGCCATGATATCGTCGACATGCTCTTTCATGAGTATGTGTTCCTGCATAAGGAAATCACATAGTTCACCCACACGCTGTATTTCATCAATGAAGCGAACACGGTTGTTTCGAAGCGTCACTAGCTGGGCTGACTCCATGACTATAGGCTCAGGCTGATGAGCAACTGCTACGGTGTAAAAGTATGGTGAATGGGCACCGGTAAAAGTGAAAAAAGTAAAAGGTTCACAGCTCATACAAAACAGGCAAGCTGACTGGATGACTGGCTGGCTGACTGGCTGGCTGGCTAGAGGTGAAGCAGACTAGAGGTGAAACAGGCAGGTAGGCTGGTCAGGTCAGGTAAGTCAGAGTGCTCCACAAAGTAGTGCAATTGAATACACCCCTTTCCCTAAAAATCGACTGCTTTTATACGTTTTCCTGGTGAGTGGGTGGGTTCAAAATGGCGGACCCTTATTTTACACACACAACACCCTAAGCCGCCATTTTAAACCCACCCACTCACATCCCAGGTCAAATCAGTGCACCCGAGTGAGTGGGTGGGTTCAAAATGGCGGACTTTCAACGGCGCAGAGAAAATAAGCGGCCGCCATTTTGAACCCACCCACTCACCTCGTGCACTCAATGACCCCGGTGAGTGGGTGGGTTCAAAATGGCGGACCCTTATTTTACACACACAACACCCTAAGCCGCCATTTTAAACCCACCCACTCACATCCCAGGTCAATGAGTGCACCCGAGTGAGTGGGTGGGTTCAAAATGGCGGACTTTCAACGGCGCAGAGAAAATAAGCGGCCGCCATTTTGAACCCACCCACTCACATCTCAACTCACACATGCGCACAAACACACTTCTGACGTCACACCCAGTTCTGCGCATGCGCAGTGAGGCGCTAATTCGATGATTTACACCTTGTATACTACTGGCGTAAGATGCCCTTTTTGGGATTGTTCTTTTCAGTTTCACCTTCACTGACTCCAACACTCTTCAGATGAAGGTTTGTACCATTTCGTCCAATAAGTTTGGCTTTTTTCGGCGGTCACAAATATACAAACAGAGACGTATTGCAGCTGTTAATATGGATACTATGAAATATCCCCACGGCCAATAGCAATGCCTTAAGCGGAATTAGATACGCTAGCTCGTGAGCTGTGATGACAGATCAACTCAAACAAATAACTCAGCGGATGTTAATGGATGAGCATCGAGAACGTCTGATGAAATAAACGCCTCAACACGGGGTGTATCTGGTAAATGCTAGAATACCCTAAACAACTGTCCAGTCTTGGACATTTCCATTTTTCCCCCCATTTTACGAGATGAAAAGCTGAATTGTCAATTTTTACAAGGATAAGGGGCGATTGTTTCCTTTTACACAGGCGATTATGTAAACCTAATTGATATAGGTGGTTTCAGCCACCCGGCTCTCCCTTCTCAAAAAACTTTTCCCTAATACTTCAAAATGAAGAAATGTCGAGAGCGTAAACTTAGAGCAGTTATAGCTTATGATACTGATGTTATTTTTGAGCCTGTTGCAGAAAACTTGGAGCACAGCTTCATGAGTAAATTTATAATGGATAACATTAGGGTGTACCAGAAAGTTCTGTTTTCATCGTATTCCTTCAAAATTAAAGAGTTGTTCTTCGTAAAAGTGCTCAAAAGTATTTTATCTCAAATAAGATGATTATTTACTAATTTACCAGGCAGTTTCAGCGAAGAAAATTCCACAAATAACAAGAGCCCAAGGGGCTTCAATATACACCCGTATATCTGGAATTACATTGGTGCAAATTTCAAGGTTGTTTACTAGCCTTGATTTCAATTGGTAGCTAGCAATCCAGAGAAAGGTCTACAAATTCGTGCTTTCAAGAATGTAACATATATCACATCTTAGACTGAATGATAAACTAAAATGAGCTTAACTCTTGGTGACAAGTTGACCTTGAATCAGGAGTCAAGAGCTCACATATCCAATACTGAAATCGACAATAGTCAAACACAAGAAAATAGTAGTTTTCCTGCAAATGGATTCCTTTCAGGCAAGAGAATTTTTCATGAACAGGGCTGGGCAAATTGCGCGAACAATAGGTTTGGTTACGCAATTTTCATTATGCGCAACACATTTTCAGTTCAATTGAATTATGGATATTAACCTGTATACAATAGTGATGGGTTATGCAAATCGGAGAAAGATTACCCAAAATTTTTTAGCGTCACCCATATTTGTGCAGTCCTGATGAAGGAAGAAGAAAGTGATGAAGTAAATATTTGTTCTTGAGTTAATAAACAGGTATGAAGTTCATAAAGGACCCCTCTCCCCGTTAAATTAGTAAATGTGTGGTTTTAGTTTAACTAAATGTACCTGTTTCAAACATGGAAGACAACTCCACAGGACAAATGCCATATACATGTATGGGCGAGAACTCTGAATATTCCAACCTATATGTAACACATAGTCAGCTAAACTTGATTCAGTTTTGGGGGACTGTGACCTTGACCTCATAATGTATGGCTCCTCTCATGCTAATCCATACCTTGAAACTAGAGATATCGCATGAACAAATATTACTGGATGAATGGATAGAATGCAACATCGCATTACACGGCTTCATCTTCGACAGGCATATGAAAATGTGACTTTTAATAATTTCTTGATTTTGGGGTCACAGTGACCTTGACCCACATTTTGGTATGAAACACATCATGTCCCTTTAATGTATCTACTTGCAGAAATAAGTTATGTTTAATGATTTCCTGATTTTGGGGTCACAGCGGCCTTAACCTTGACCTAAATTTTGGTACATGACACATTGTCTTCCCTCAATGTATCAATGGACACAAAAAATCATGATTTTTATGAATTTCATGATTTTGGGGGTCACAGTGACCTAGACTATAGACCTTGACCTAAATTTTGGTACATGACAAAACGGCTCCCTGTAATTTCTCAATGGACTCAAAACATCATGATTTTTAACAATTTCACGATTTTGGGGTCACAGTGACCTTGACTGTTGACCTTGATCTACATTTTGGTAGGTGACACATCGTGTCCCACTAATGTATCTACTGGCACAATAAATGTTATTTGTATTAATTTCCTGATTTTGGGTCACAGTGACCTTTGTCCTTTGACCTTGACCTATCTTCCTATCGACATTTTCACCTCTTAAATCCACTCAAAAAATTAGAAATTTTTAATGATTTCCTGATTTTTCGGTCACACTGACCTTTGACCTCTGACCTCGACCTACATTTGATAATGCAACACATCGTTCCCCCCTAGGGCATCCACTCACCAAAAATTAGAACTGTAGATAGAAAACTGTCAATGATCAATGATTTCCTGATTTTAGGCAACAGTGACCTTTGACCTCTGACCTCGACCTCAATTTTGGTACACGACACATCGTCTCCACCTAGTGTATCCACTCACAAAAAATTCCAAATGTGGATAGAAAACGTTCACAGATATAGACCGGACACAAACACTTCAGTGCTTTCCTGTTTTTGAGGCCAGTGACCTTTGACCTCTGACCTCGACCTTGATTTTGGTACGCGACACATCGTCTCCCCGTAGGGTATCCACTCACCAAAACTTAGAACTGTAGATAGAAAACTGTCCCAGATATAGACCGGACACGAGGGACGGACAGACGGACAGACGGACACACGGACAGACGGACGGAAGCCGCCATCACATAATACGTCCGCCTTTTGGCGGGCGTATAAAAAATGGGAAAAATCGGTCCGAAAATCGTCAGCAAAATGACTTATTCTGGGAATATGATGTCACTGAGATGTCATCATGGCCGCCATCTTGGATTTTGTGACATTTTCCGGTAGCGCATGAACCATTGATACAGCGTGGCAAGTTTCAGCTTCCCAGCCTTAAGGATAATGAAAATAACGAAGCTGTTTCTAGGCTAATTATTCTTTAAATAACAATATTGCCCCTCAGATGCCCTTTTGGGGGCCAGGGGGCATCACACAGCCCAGAGCAAAGGGCACATCTTCTGATATTATTCTATATGCCTCAAGTGATGGGTGTGCCAAATTTGGTGCTTTGGTCCAGCGTGTCACGATCTCCCCAAAATATGGCCCTAAGCCACCTCACTAATATATATTAAAAGACGGGTAATGAATAAGATTGAACATGAATCATTTAATATTATTCTGTTATTTCATCTAGAGATCTGTAGTCGCATACTAACTCTGAGAACATTTCTCAAAACGTTATGTATGGACAGAAAGAAATATCATCAATTGAAATTGATAGGCTGGCTGATTATTATTTAGTGTAATTTATTTGGATCATGGTTTTAGAATTTGAATCACTTTATGAGATACGTCCAGAAACTGCGCATTGAAATAAATTTTGTGAGTCTAGAATAAAATTTTCATACATGTATGTTTCTGGGGTCACGTTCAGGGTCAAGAATGAAGGCCAAGGTCAAAGATCATGGTCACAGGTCAAGGCCAAAGCGTAAAACCAATAACAAGGTCAAAAACTGTTGGTCAATGTCAGAGATTAAGATCACGGGCGTAAGGAGCAGGAAGCAATGTGAACTTTGAAATGAGAAGGGTGCAGGTAGCAAAGAGAAATGTGAAATGTGACGGAAGCCACATGTGTAGAGAGTAGGGAGCCATGAAAATAAATTATGCCAGCTATGCCATTTAGATCTCGCCTGAAGATTAATGCCAGCTGCGACCTGTTGATTGCATAACCCCTCCATGAACCCCGATAACACATCATGACTGATATCACATGGCACCCAGAGATTAATACCAGCTTTATTTTCCCAAGTTCCGCAGATAATCCCATATTTAATTAACCAACTGATTTCTTCATAATATGCATTAATATTCACACTTTCATACATAATCCGTCCTTACAAAATCTACTCTATTATATACATAATGGAGGGAAGGGGGGGGGGGGAGAAATGACTGGAGGGAGGGCGAGATGGAGGGAGGGATGAATGTAGAGAGGTAAGGAACGATTGGATGAGTGGAGCGGAAAGGGATGGAGAAATGGATGGATGAATGGATGGATGGATAAGGGTAGTGGAGGGATGAATGAACGAATGAGTAATATGCAAGTTTGATATCATACTCATTTGATTGTATTTTAGAATTTACAAGCGCTTTAGTCTAACGGGGTGACCTCGAACACCCCAAATTGTGATATACAAAAAGTTTCGCTTTGTCTTTGTTTTGGTTTTGTTGATTCCTATCTATTTGACAAAATCACGACATTTCTGAATATCTTAGATATCATATATATTGGAGCAAAAATGTAAATATTTCTTCAGATTGGCTCTAGTGCTTATTTCAAACACAGACTTTTTGACAATCCAATTCCACCCTGGCTTTGAATATGGTCATTAGACGGAATACTTTGAGCATTCATTAATTATTCGAAAGTAATAAGTCCAATCATCATCCAACTTCTGTATTTGGAATACCTACATTCAGGCGGGATTTTGCAATATAAGAATTATAGCCTACTTATCTTCTTTACCTTGTGCAGAAATATAAAAAAATCTTTCAAAAGTGATCCCAGATGACGGTATCTGATTAAAAGCCTATGGAGGAGCGACAATGTCCAACTGCAATATCGTTGCCTTGTATATCCGCTATTACGCCTATTTGAGCTCTGCTACCTACCGCCATCCCCCCACACAGCGCATGCTCCATTTCGCAGGCTCCATTACCATCCCTGCCTCCAATAGCGAATGTTGACCGTTACTACGTTGCTATGACGTATAGGGGAAAACCCACGTGAACGCTCGGTTCAGTTTGAAGCTGGCCGAACAACTCCTTCAGTGTTGCACATGAGCGAACTATATGCTCTGCCCAGATAAACAGGGAAAATAATCTCCAGATAGCTCTTTTTCAACGCTAGGTCAACAGAGATATTATGCAGACTTGAAAAGTAATCGAAGTGTTCGGCAAACATCTATTTTACTATATATGATGTCATTTCCGGCGATGTGCGCGAAGGCCCCGAATCCGGTCCAAAAATCTGACTGGTGGCTGGGGTGTTATTAGACCCCCAGCGCGGTGGTTGACCTACCGCTTTTATCAAATTTCTGAATAAGGGATGACTGCAGCTTGCAGCCATATAGTGCCCCACAGACGGCATTACTGGGAGACGCACCGAGATTTGTGTGTGCAGCAACACAATGCTCAACACACGGCATTACTGGGAGACGCACCGAGATTTGTGTCTGCAGCAATACAATGCTACACACACGGCATTACTGGGAGACGCACCGAGATTCGTCTCTGCAGCAATACAATGCTAAACACACGGCATTACTGAGACACGCACCGGGATTTGTGTCTGCAGCAATGCAATGCTCCACACACGGCATTACTGGGAGACGCACCGAAATTTGTGTCTGCAGCAACACAATCCTCAACACACGGCATTACTGGGAGACGCACCGAGATTTCTGTCTGCAGCTATATACTGCCCGACATACGGCATTACTGGGAGACGCACCGAGATTCGTGTCTGCAGCAATACAATGCTAAACACACGGCATTACTGGGAGACGTACCGAGATTTGTGACTGCAGCAATACAATGCTCCATACACGGCATTACTGGGAGACGCACCGAGATTTGTGTGTGCAGCAATACAATGATAAATTATTGGGAAAATAATTCGCGCTAAATACATGTATTGTGTGTCATTTATGTGTTACTGGAAAGTACAATAAGCAAATAGAAAAACAACAACAGCACGCTAACTTATGGCATTTGAAAAAAATGATTCTATTTTATGTTACAGCTGTGTAAATATTATGGTCGCAGTTTGAACAGGCGGAAAGTACTGTGCAGAGTTGTGTCCCTTGATTACTGGGAGGCGCACTCCTGGGAGACGCACCGCTACTGCCAGACGCACCGGCTGCGGCGCTGCAGTTATCCCCTTCTCAAATTTCTGGTAATTGGTAATATACTTCAGTTTTAGCTATGACCAATATCCCCATCTTAGACAATGTGAGTCGTTTCAGTTATTACCACATCCTGAATCATACGATCCTAGTAATCGTTTTGAATAACCGCCTATCTATCAGGTGATGATGGCAATTGGTGGGACGTAATCTGTATCTGAATTCCACAACCCAAATGTAGTCGAGCGCGGTTGGGCGAACACATCTTGGCTTGCTAAGGGCATTTCACGTTTCACTTAACACTACCCTTGGCTCAGTGACTTCATTCTCCGTGTATTTCACCCGATGTCAGCTTCCCCTCGCATGCCCGCTCCATTTAAACGAGCCAATGAAATTGTCCGTATTCAAATACTTTGACCTGGATATCTCAGACAGGAGACATGTCAATTTCCCTCAAGCGCTCGACATGCTCGAGGCGCAAGACTGTGGGCGACCAAACCGAAGTTGTGTGAATTGGCTATTTTATTTCTCACTCTAATGGAGCATGCTTCTTTGTTTTCCTTTAAAAAAAATCATATTACACGCGGCCTAACTTATTTGTAAAAAATAAAATTGGCGACAGTTCACAGGAAAATGATATGCTTTTTATTTTGTGATGGGGGCATTCCGAGGCCCACCAAGGGATCGTTTCAATCGATCGCTTTCTGGAGGTGTGTCTTCGTTTTATGAATGTGATTGCGCCGATGTCGGAGCTAACGGGACCAATCGGATGTGACCATTTGGGAAACGCCCTATACACTCAGATATCACCCGTTACCGCATGGCTACGAGCAGAAGTTTCTACGTATGATCGTGTCATGCGTTCGGATGATGGGCGAACAAAGCTAGCTCGGAACCAGTTTTTACAGTTTCACAGTAGTGGAAGATGACCTTTATAACGTGGTTATGACGTATAGGGAAACCCCACGCCCGCAGTGCAGCGCAATGAAGATTTCCTGATTTCATATGACAATATTTTCGTTATTTTGGGATTACACTATCTTACAGTATGGCACAGATTCTAGTTGATTTCATATGGTATAGCACCTCTTTGCACTCCTCAAAAGTTAGTGAACCTTCACAAAAGATTTTTTCTCCTTTGAGAGTCACCGAACTGGTTTTCACTATCAGAAATGTGTTTACGGCTGAAGGGAGACTACTCTCCATACCAGGACTAGAAAATAAGTTTTATTCCTACGAAGTAGACTACAGATCGCAAATTGTCCGGTAATGAGTCAGTCAGTCCATCCGAATCATTTCGTCGGCAAAATAAGGAGAACCGTTGACATTAGAACCTTGATTTTTGGCGTGAACGTGCATTAGGGCATTGTTACCAGCAAGTTCTGAGCAGATCGAATTCTGATGAAAATTTGATTTATAATTAATTTTTTATGATTTATTGATGACTTGAGTGCACTGTCATGCCCATCGGGAACCCTTGGCTGTATTCTTCACTGTGACTTTTAAGCGCCTGGGACTAACTTCGGCCGCCCAGCACTAAAGCAAAACAAAAATTGATGCGCCCAGCTCTCGAAAATATCAGTAACTTTAATGGTACTTGCCAAAATATGTCATCATTATACGTTTCCAGGTAGCTCCGCCATGTTTTCCCTAATAGTCCACGCCACGCTTCCCGAACATCTGCCGTAAATTGTTGGAAATATTCGGGAACCCTCGTGATCATGCTGGTCGCTGTTAGCCGGCGGTATTGCGGAAGGCTACCGAAATCCCAGAATCTCGCGTCAGGCGAGCTGTATATGCCACGATGCATGAAGGAAGCAAATCATTTGATCGGAGAATGGAGGTTGTTATTTCGTCTGCTGCGAAGTTTTACCGAGCCACGAATATCACGTGACATGTATTTTATAAATCAATGTCATGAAGCCCCAAGCAACTTTGAAAAACTTCTGCTCACAGAAGCGTCAGAGGTCCAATGAAGGTAAATCTTTTGTTGGCTTTCGGTGGTCGTTGTTGTTGTTCTAAAACGTCAGCTTCCAAAAAATATTTTAATTATATCTATATTAAAAGCACACATGCATGTGTGCGCTCGCTCGTACGTCGTAAGCAGTCTATTAGATCTACATGTACTATGAGATATCTATAATATGGCTAGTTTAACAGTACACTTGAATCCAGTATTAAACTGGAGATTCCTGAGTAATCTATTTTTAGCCTAACATTGTAATGTTGACACACATTCCGATGGTATCCGTTTTCACTCATTTGCTGGTCTTGGAATTCCGTTGAGATTGAAGGCATATTATACTGCACGTTTTATATATCCAGCCTATACAACATTGCATCATTTCTTCAGTTCAGTCATTAGTTAAAGAATGTTCTACCTCAAAAAGAAATAAAAAATGACTGGATTTTATGAGAGAAATTACTAAATTTAAACACAACAATGACCCTATTATCTGTTATTACTGAAGAAATCGATAATAAAATCATCGTTGTGTTTTAAATTCAGTAACCTATAACCAGTTGTTTATTTTGTTCGTGTGTGCTTTACTGTTCATCGATTATTATTATGTACTCTCTTCAGATGAGGTACCTTGAAGTTGAATGCCAAATAAATATATCCATGGAGAATGGCTCTCTAGTGAAGCCTGATTTGATTCTTGCATTGTAACAAATCTCTGATCTTGACCTTTCTCACTTCAAATTTGTGTTTCTTATCCAGTTTCCTGTCTTATTTAGGACTACAAACATTTACTTCTCAACTGCTCTGACAGAGCATCATTCCCTACGCTAATTTAAAAAAAATCGCCTAATGCCGAGAGGGAGGAGAGGGGGGGGGGGTCCCCGCTCTCTCGGACTCTCCCCCCCCCGCTCTCTCGGACTCTCCCCCCAACACATCGTGCTGTGCTGCTGGGCTGATCAGTGTCCAGGGTAATAGAAACTGAGGGCGATAATAGTTGCTACGGTAATGACTCACCAGCGGTGACATATAGAAAAGTTAATAGTTCCCACTGTCAATTAGAAACGCTATATAAATTCTCTCATGGTAGCACACAGGGCCCCCAAGTCATCTCTCGAGTACACACTTTAATTATCTCAAACCCAATTTCGTAGGTCCAGTGACGTTAGTCACACTGCCATTTTCTGCTACGGCAACAACTAATTGCCAAAAACCAATCCAAAACTCCAGTTTGTGTATATACTGACCGCAGATATATTTACACAAGGAGCATGGTGAGAACACGTACCAGTCAGCACGACCTGAGGATAGAACCAGCGAGCATCCCATTCCAATTGTCCCCAAATAACTGCCGACATGCCCTGACTAACCATTGGCAATATACCCTGATCCACCTCCGCAGGAACACACCCTGCATACCAAACGGCTGCTTCAACTTCCGCCGGAGGGTCAACTTCCGCCGGAGGGAAGATCGTGCAAAATGGTAGGACAACTTGTTGGTTTTCACGTTGATATGTCAGAACCATACCCTATCAACAATATCAAATTGTCTCAATCGTTAGATGGTACGTTTATTTAACTAGCTGACGTGTTTTTGAGAACGGGATAATTCTAAATAGACAATTACATCCATTAGAAGCCGAATCTAGAAACCTTTCTTAGAAAAACTACATCAAATATGCATTTTATCTAATTAATCAAGAATATACCTACGATCGTTATGTAAAACGAGGTTGCCTTTTAATGGCAAGATGATATTTATATGTGAAAAGGAAGAATTTTGATGATTTTAAGACGCATGAATATGACTTGTGTGGAAGTGGTGATACAACATACGGCGGAGTGAGATCTGACTACCGCCGGAGTCAATAATAATATGATACAATTACCGCCGGAGTACCACTGTCTCTTCTTGGCCGAGCTAAATGAATGTACCGTCCTCACTCAATACTGAATCCATCGAGCGAATGAAAAAGATACTATTTTAAAGCGAAATCCACTGAGTTAAACACACCATTTACACTGCGAAAAATATTGTGTTGTTTTAACACAATTTTGTGCTAAAATGGCTACAACACAAAATGTTTTGTGTTGAAATCAACATGGTTTTGTGTTTAACTTAATATATCAACACAAAATTGTGTTGAGTTCAATACAAATTAGTGTTCATTCTTACACAATTTGTGTTATTTTCAACACAATTTTGGTGCTAAAATGGCTTCAACACAATTTTTTTTCGCAGTGTATGGTCTGAGATCTAAATCTGGCTTGAACCCCAATCTTTAGGCCCAATAAAAGGACGTTCCTCACCCTAAGAAATCATCATCAGAATTTCACCAAATTTTGCACGGATGTACCTTGGAAATATACAAATTCATTTCAAGAAAAAAATTACTAAGTCATCGAACTCACTTTCAAGCTCATGACGCCACCTATGGGGCGTTTTTGTCTAACTTGTAAAAAAAAAAATGATGAAATTTAAATTGTACGATTTTGCTCCAAAAATTGTCACACACCACCGAATATCAATGTGCGCTGCTCATGTTCACGTGGTCTTTGTCTTTCAGACTGGACCATTTCCATCTGAATTCAATGATAATTTGCTCATGGAATTGTCTGACTGTTAAAGCCTATAGCTAATTATTCCCATCCAATAATGGGGTCACCGAACTCGTTTGACTTCTAACATCGTTTGACGCAGATTTCCTCTAAAAGTGGCCGGAAATCAATTGACGTTGCTATGGCGTGTGCTGTTATCAGCGTGATCGAAGGGAGACTACCTAATGCAACGTCATTTGGCATTCGCGCTATAAATAGATGCGCGACGTTGTGCGCATCAGCAAAGGTGGGGAACGTCTTTAAACTAAATCCATGGAGTTAAACACACAACTCCTCGTCATATATGGTCTGAGGCCTAAATCTCGCTTGAATCACAATAGTTGGGCCCTATCATCGCCTGGATCCGTTCTAAACATAAGGCCTACCAAAGAAAGCCAGTCATAAATCAATGAGACTAAACTCGCACACGCTATACGCTGACCATATGTTGACCTCAGGCCGCTGTCCAGCATATTCACTTTCGTCCAATCAGACAAAACCGTAGGTGTTCAGCCGACCGTGACTCCGCCAAAAAGCTGAATTTCGCTCTCTTTCAAAAGTGTTTTGACGTAAATTCTCATATTTTATTCACAAATACAATTACATGAATTTTTCAGGTAAACATTTGTCTTTCTGGTGAGGGGTAAATAAATGTTTCATTGGTAATGCAAGAGGGTGAAATCAATCGGTTTTTGTAGACCTATGCTGTCGGTCAAGGCATTCTCCCATTCTTTTAACATGGAGAAGGGATTCACACTACTACTTCGGTTAAATCGAATTTAGATCCGCCAAATAAAATCATAAATTACATTAATTTGTAGCATAGGGAAGGTGATATATTGCAGAAACTTTGTAGGGGTAAATACGTTTGGGGGAACCTATATTTATTCAGATATAGCAGTTTATAATCGGACCTCCCATCTCGAACAATGCTAAATTTGGACCGGTTGGAGAGCCGTACGTGAGCCGGAATGTCAGTGCGTGTGCACGCCACGCCCGCGTCTGGGTTTCTTGCACATGCCGTGGTTATTTTCAGTCATTATGTTATTATTGTCTCGTCACATTAGGCTAGTGTAACGCTAACCTAGTGAGTTGCCACCTAGCTCTATTACCTAATTTTTCCATAAATCGTGTAGTTTATACAACTCAATAAACCCAGAAATTTTTATCTATTACGGTACTTCTTGTTCAGAAACGCTTAATGGTGCTTTAAGGATAGCTGTCCCTTTAGAGGCAGTTTTTGCACCCCCATGACCATTTGTCGTCGGTATCAATAAATATACAACATAACCATAATAAACTATATATTTTATGAAAGTATACATCGTAGGGATTCCAACTATATGATTTGTATAACTGACAAATAGAAAATGTGTAGAAAATATTTCAATTTTAACAAATTAAAATGAAAACAGTAGCGTCCATTTTTCAATTGAAATTTCATGAAAACTGTTGGTCTTGTTTCAACTTTGATGGTATACCTTGGTAGGAGACAATTCGAACTAGTAAACTTTATCTCATTTTTTTTTTATTTTTGCCTGGTTTTGTTTTTATAACTATTTTACTAAAATAAATTGAAAAAAATGTACTTTTTTAAGGTCGTTTGTCTTAAAAGTTGGATAATTAAAAAACGAAGCCGACCTTACAAAAAGTGAGATACGGTTTTCTAGATCACCTTATAAGTAACAAGCATGCCAAATTTCAAACGCGTAGCATGGATACTTTTCGAGAAATAAACGTTTGAATTTCGGATTTTGTACAAAAATGAAAGGCTAGAAATTGGGCAAAATGTGTCCAGCTATACAACTGATGAATTAATCCCTATTTTTTGCTTGAATTCTATTGTCAAATACATTTTTAATCTGTCTAATGAGACCTACTCGAATTCCGGTTTATTCTGGATAACTATTACACTAAGTTTTTTTCATCAAGTCGGTTTAAAGTCCAATTTAAACTTTAATACGAAGCTGCGCATCTGAAAACCCCTCGGCTCTGGGCGCCAGCCATTCATAATGTATTCAATTTAAAACAAGACTTCAGGAACACCAAGCAGTCAAGTAACAAATATACAGATTATGGAAAATTTTGCCATTAGAAATGGCCTCAAACGTTTCCGTCCAATCAGAGAAACCGGTATTCATTACATAAGTCTGTTGATGCATCGACGATGTATACCAAATTTTACATCGAACATTTGAAAATTATCTGAGATAGAGATCCCTAATGATTTCGCATAAATTAAAGATGGCCGCCCATCCTTCCCACCACTCAGAGAAACTGATGTGGTTATTCATTGCAAGTCTCTTGATACATAGATTCTGTATACCAAGTTTCATATAGAACACTGAAATGGTATCAAAGATAAACATCATTAAAGATTTTGCATAAATTAAAGATGGCCACCAAGGTTTCCGCCCAAGCAGAAAAACCAGAACTGTCTATTGATACATCGATGATGTATACCAAATTTTACATTGAGCACTTGAACCGTATCAGAGATATAGATCATTAATGATTTCGCATAAATTAAAGATGGCCGCCCATCCTTCCCGCCACTCAGAGGAACCGATGTGGTTATTCATTGCAAGTCTCTTGATACATCGATGCTGGATACCAAGTTTCATATAGAACACTGAAATGGTATCAAAGATATATATCATTGAAGATTTTGCATAAATTAAAGATGGCCGCCAAGGTTCCGCCCAATCAGAAACGCCAGAACTGTCATTTATCGTAAGTCTATTGATGCTTCGATGATATATACCAAATTTTACATCGAGCACTCGAACAGTATCAGAGAACGAGATCATTAATGATTTTGCATAAATTAAAGATGGCCGCCCATCCTTCCCGCCACTCAGAGGAACTGATGTGGCTATACATTGCAGATCTCTTGATACATCGATGCTGTATACCAAGTTTCGTATAGAACACTTGAGTGGTATCAGAGATATATATCATTGAAGATTTTGCATAAATTAAAGATGGCCGCCAAGGTTTTCACCGAATCAGGGAAACTGGTTTGGTCATTCCTTTGAAGTTTCTTGATGCATCGATGATCTATACCAAGTTTCACACTGAACAGAGAAATGGTACCTAAGATACACAAGATTAATGATTTCGCATAAATTAAATATGGCCGCCAAAGTTTCCAACCAATCAGGTCCAGATGGGTCATGAGCATATGGATGTGCAGTGCAAGTTTGGGGTGCCTAGGGTAAGTCGTTCTAAAGATATCTTGGTAACAAGAAAGCTGTGATGGTTTCGCATAAATTAAAGATGGCCGCCAAAGTTTCTAACCAATCAGGTCCAGATTCAATAGGGTTCTGGGTCACAAGCATACGGATGTGCACTGCAAGTTTGGTGTGCCTAGGGTAAGTCGTTCTGAAGATATCTCGGTAACGAGAAAGGTGTGACGGACAGACGGACGGACGGACAGACGGACAGACGTACATGACGACGACAATACCCTTCGGCCAAATTTTGGCCAAGGGGTAAAAACCTGCTAAAACTTGTTCACACCTGTGTGGATTACTTCACGGCGGGTGTCTGAGTGAAGTGTCACTGTCATAACTAGAAACAAAAATAAGGATGTTTGCATGGTTTTGATCAGAAGGGGGTACATTAATGTAAATAAGTAGGACTAATAGATAATTAGCTTACCATAATACTGCGGAAATGAGTTTTGGAAAGGGAAATTTAACAGACAAAAAAAATAGTAGCCAAGCCCAAGCTAAGGCAATCTGTTTAATTGTTCCAGGGCCTCGGAAACTAAATTTTCAATCCTAATATTAAAGCACTTCTATTTATAATTTTTATCTCATTTTTCACCAAATGTTAGAGGAAGTAGTGAATATTTGAATGAAGTAATAAAAAAGTGACAAATTTTGACCCTCTAAGGGGATAGCTATCCTTAAATAAATGCTCTCAAAAGTGTTTGAGGGTTATCCGACGGATATCTGTATCTGACTGTATCTGACGGATACACATTCGCAACATTCTCACGGCGTCAGATTGTATACCTCATACTGTCAGAAATATCGCTGTTTCATCGACAGTTTAGGGGGTGACAAGCTGCTGATGAGAACACCTAGGCCAATACACGAGTTGGCACGATGGAGCGTAAATGTCGAGGATAAAATTAGTGATGATCATGGCTATTTCTGCATGGTTAACATATAATAAAGTGGCCTGATCGTGTACATACACAAACGCATAGAGATTAGATCCTCCGGCGGTAATCAGATCTTCGAGACATGCTCCTCCGGCGGTATTTGTATCATATACAAACATGCATGAGCTAGAAAAATTAACAGTGACCGAAGTAGATTGAACTATTTGAAACTACAAGCTATCAGCCTGCTGTTAAGGAACTACTCTTCATATATCTATAACTTATTTGGCGGATGATACACAAATAGATGATTTTTTAAGCATCTAATCACTGTTATGTTGCAACATAGCTCTTAATGTCAGATAAAATGAATTGTAATTAAAAAATAATACAAGGACGAGTTGAAAATTTCACACGAATTGCTAACACGTCCCCTTGAGAACATTTTCTCATTACATTTTGGAGTACTAAATACGTGAAAACTACCAAAAAATGAAAAATCTGAACTTACTTAGCTTCTCAAATTTGAAATTTCCCTCCGGCGGAAGTTGACCCTCCGGCGGAAGCTGGAGCAGCCGTTTGGTATGCAGGGTGTGAGGAACCGAGCAGATGAAAGCAGAGTCGAAAACCAACCAGACCTCCTCCCACATTACCAGAACAGAGGATCCCGCTTCTAGTAAACGAGCTGTGGATATCTGACGGATGACCTCGGGCAGACAGAAGACCCCATGCAGGAAGCATGCAGGTCACTAGACCCAATTATCTCCATCAATTGAAATAACTCACCAATGTAAATTTCCCTGCGAAATCTATGGGTCGATGTACCAAGTATGCTCACAAGTTCTGTCATCATTGAATTACCATACCCTTATAAAAAATACCAAGGTTTATACCATTGTAAAAACAACGGTTTCTTGGCCGTTTTACCATGGTTTACTATGGTTTTATACCGTGGTTTACCATGGTTATACCACGGTTTACCATGGTGTACAGCCTGGTAATTAACCATTGTAAATTAAGCAGGGCAAGAAATTGAAAAATCTGAACCATGGTAGCCACCATGGTTTACCATGTTTTCCCATGGTTTACCATGTTTTCCCATGGTTTACCAAGATAACCACAGTTTCAAGCCCTGTTAAGCATGGAAATTAACCATTGAGAAGTGTTCATTATGGTTCGTTCCGGTATCGGGAACTTGGCTTGATACGATTACATTGAGAGTTATAGTAATGATTACTTTAACAGTATTTTCGTTATTTTGGGATAACACTATCTTAGAATAGCACAAAAAAAGTGCTGAAAATTTGGTCGAGTGGTCGAGATAGTGTTATCCCAAAATAACGAAAATACTGTTATACGATCACTTTCTAAAAAAAATATATCTATTCAGCTTTGGGAGCTGTGTCATCGCGATCATCAGAGGGGTACTGTATCTTCGCTTTCAAGACTATCGGTCTGCTACCTTCTATTTATGCGGGTTCGAGCCCAGCTGGTCCATGTGTGAAAGTTTGTCAGTTACTTGCCGAAGGGCGGTCGTTCTCTCTGGGTTCTCCGGCTTTCTCCACCAACCAAACTGATTGTCACCATATGAGTGAAACAAACTTGAGTGTGACATTAAGCCAAATCCCCCCCCCCCCCTCCTATTTATGTGGGAGGTGCCTGACTCTGGGGTCGCTGGTTCGAATCCTGCACGGGACTCGACCAAATTTTCAGCACTAGAATTTGTCCTATTATATGATAGTTCTATCCCAAAATAACGAAAATACTGTTATACGATCACTTTCTAAATGATAACAAATATAATGATTACTTTGCATACTGGTAGAAATATTTCATGTTGACAACAGTTGAACCCAAATGCAGCATCATACTTTGATGGAGATTGAGAGAAAACAGATTCGTCGCGAATTATATGGGCTGATCCTCCCGCTGTAATTATGATAATTTTGAGTAAAATAGTTGCAACCATGCACCACTATGGGTAAGTTTGTCGACATACGAAGGCAGAATTTATGCTCTCAGTGCAAAAGCATTGGGTTCTGTAACTCCACAGTTACAAGGAACATAACAAAAAGAAATGATGTACAATAATAGCATTTATTTAAACCGGTACATACAATGAACTATATCACAAAGTCAAATTTGAGGAAGCTTCTGTTGTTTTCTTTTTAGGTTCTTCGCCCCATTGTTTAATTTCTCCCTCGTGCAATAGTGAATTTCGGCCACCTTCTTGTCTTTGAAAATCTTCTGCGCTATTTCTGTGAAAGTAAAATAGATGAAACATAAATAACCGGGAACACTGTCTGATATAGTACAGTATAGTTGAACATAATAAAACAGCAACAGTAGTTGAAGGGAGCTAACCCAATCCCTCCTGGTTTATTGTGGTGCAGACCTTGAGCTTTGGAAGAAGCAGAAATGCTGTAAATAACTCCCTCGATATGCTGTACGAGAGTGGGTTGTGCAATAATGGGTGTGATTGCAATATAATACAGTGTAAACTGTTATTTATTAGGAGAGATAGTTTTCACTCTCTTGTGAGCAAAGGGAGAGAGATGGGAGTGTGAGAGCAAAACTCAGGCTCTGAAATGTATCAGCAAACTAATGATATGAAGTTGTTATACATGAGCAGTGTGACTAACGTCACAGGACCTACGAAGTAGAGTAGGCATTAGGACTCGAACGCGAACTCAACCCTTGGAAATCCCCACCCCCAGTTGAAATCCTGCCTATATTAAGATGGGCCCCGCCCAAGTCAGAATCGCCAGTGTTTTTCATCAAAAATCACCAGGAATTTTCATCAAAAGTAGGTCAGCTCAGAACTTGTTGGTAACAGTCTTCTAATGCGCCTTCATTTTAACTAAAAGAAACAGATTGAATAATAAAGGTTCAGTAGATTTCAAGCTTTACGTGTGAAAATACATTTACATCTCTTTAATGGTTTTCAGTGCCCTTGCCCAGGATCAAAACAACGTTTTGAATCACATTATTTTCCCAACAATACAACATATTTTTATATATAGTACTATAGTAGAAAGGTTGCATTTATGTAGTTTACGGTAGTTCAACTCAAGACCAACACCTTCTCTGCACAAGATAATAATGATTCTATGTCATTCTCCTGAGCATAACCGGTACAATGACGAATAAGTAGCGTCTCTACATCACGTAGTTATCTAGATATATGAGACAACACATTTTTGGTATCGGCAATCTGATGAATGTACTATTCCGGTTTTCTTGTTTCACATTATATTCTATGGCGGTTGATCGGTGATTTTCTTCATTGATAAACGTTAAACCACCTCAGCTTCGTTGTGTGAATCGGAATTGCATTGCTGTGACACACCGACACACTCCGTGGCAGTGATTCTGTATCCCCTAATCAAGGAATCAAAATGGATCAATATTTGAAATGACAAGAAAAATTTAGACATATTTTGTTTACACATGTAATTTTTTGTTTAAATTATATCCAAGTGTGATATATAGGCCTAGTCAATATTCAAGAGGTACAAAAAAACTCAAGTTATCATATTTCCACATCATGATCAAAGTTACTTTATCTAGTTAAATTCTACCAAAAGAAGACCCTTTAAACATGCCGTCATGGCTTTGTTTCGCCCTCAGTAAACTGTTATCATTGTCGCTCACACAGACTAATCTGAAGGATGATACCACATCTTTCCTTCTCCTGCTGGGTTATTGCACCACGCTGACCTAATTGGTTGATGTAGGATATTTCACCATCAGTGAGTAATCTGACCTGAATTTGAAGCCTGCTGTGGTCAGTGATGAATGTTTGGATGTGAAATAGGATACACGTTAAAGGCCACAGTTTACATGCATCTATAACAATATACTGAATTGTGTGTATTAAGGCTGGCATAGCGGTGTAGATAAATGCACTAACAAATGATGGAAAATTAGCATTTCCTATTTCATACATGGCGAATTGTCCCAGATGCACGTTAAGATTAACCTCAGTAATAGGGCCATGTGGCATACAGTGGTATTTTTAGCAGCAGTGGGTAATTTGACCTGAATTTGAAGCCTGATGTGGTCAATGATGAAATGTTTGGATGATACACGTTAAAGGCTACCGTTTACATATATCTATAACAATATACTGAAGTGTTAATTATAAATCTAATTTTAATCAGAATTATTTCAGATCAGAACTTGCTGGTAACAATGCCCTAATGCACGTTCATGCCAAAAATCAAGGTTCTAATGTCAACGGTTCTCCTTATTTTGCCGACGAAAGGATTCGGATAGACTGACTCACTCATTACCGGACAATTTGCGATCTGTAGCCTACTTCGTAGGAACTTACTCGTAATTTCGGCAAAAGTAAAAACAAAATCAGTACTGCTACATCTATGTGCTGTAGCTATGTACTGTCACAGGTGTACGAGCAAGAGCAGTAGTTAATTTCTGCAAATGAGTGCATTTGTGTGAAATTAGCAATAATTTTCCTACGAAGTAGGCTACAGACCGCAAATTGTCCGGTAATGAGTCAGTCAGTCAGTCCATCCGAATCCTTTCGTCGGCAAAATAAGGAGAACCATTGACATTAGAACCTTGATTTTTTGGCATGAACGTGCATTAGGGTATTGTTACCAGCAAGTTCTGAGTTGACCGAATTCTGATTAAAAATTTGATTTATAATTATTTTTTTTATTATTTATTGATGGCTCAGCGAGTACACTGGCATGCCCATCGGGAACCCTTGGCTGTACGTTTCACTGTATATATAACACAGTGATGGGATATGCCATCCGTAATTGTTTTTATGAAATAGGAAATGCTAATTTTCCATCATTTGTTAGTGCATTTATCTACACCGCTATGCCAGCCTTAATACACACAATTCAGTATAAAACTGTGGCCTTTAACGTGTATCCTATTTCACATCCAAACATTTGATCACTGACCACAGCAGGCTTCAAATTCAGGTCAGATTACCCACTGATGGTGAAATATCCTACATCAACCAATTAAGTCAGCCTGGTGCAATAACCCAGCAGAAGAAAGAAAGATGTGGTATCATCCTTCAGATTAGTCTGTGTGAGCGACAATGATAACAGTTTACTGAGGGCGAAACAAAGCCATGACGGCATGTTTAAAGGGTCTTCTTTTGGTAGAATTTAACTAGATAAAGTAACTTCGATCATGATGTGGAAATATGATAACTTGAGGGTTTTTTTGTACCTCTTGAATATTGACTATTGTGACAAATGCTTATTTAGTGAAATTATTTGTCATGATGTATTTAGGAAATGAAGCGAAGATAACACAAGTCATATTTTGCTTTGTACTTACATGAATATCTTTATTGTTCACTCTGTACAGAAATACATAGCTTTGATGAATTGTTCTTCTTTGGATCTCACTGCAATATCGCGGGCAGTGTGTTGCTATTTTTAGCTCAGCATGGTAAATCCTATAGTTCACGTGGCGGTTCAAACTGTAGTATTTCTGGATTCCAAATGCCCCCGACGAGCTAGATTGTGTGCTAACGGTTACATTATTGTTCATGGTTATTGATTTATGTACTCGCTAACGATAATTCATGTTGGTATTGGATAAACTCCTAGCGATGTCACTTGTATTTTGATGTCACGATCTTCGTGGGCAGCCATCTTGCTTGTTGTCGTAATTATACTCTCGCGAATACTGTCGTGTTTCTCTTCTGTTGATTGGCATACGAACACTGTTGTTTGCTTGTGTATTCATGATCTAGAATTATTAACTAATTGCTAGATAACTCATAAAGGTGGTTTCTGTATCGAAACATTTGTTTATACGCAATTGTTGTCAGTCAAAACTTTGGTTTGAAGAGTACTTGAATATCACGTGACCACAGCGGCGGGAAAGGTATAAATTGCGCAGTTCTCGCATTTGACTTCACTTTGCCGTGGGCGAGAGCCCAAAGATGTCCTGCTTTTAGAAGCCCCCAAAAGCAAATAGAAGAACCAGTAGATGTACTAATAGATGTCATAAGACGATAAGAAGTGCCAGCCTTTCTTTAGATGTAATCAGACGTCCACTGTTACACTTCAGGTATGATGCAAGCTTGGTAAAACAAGCAAAACTCAGCCGTCCCCGCACTCACAAATAGAGATGCATTTCCATTTCGTGATTTAGATGAGTTGACACAGATGCAGCGATAATCAGAAGTATATCCCTTCCTGAAGTCTTGAATAAATAAATGTCCCTAAACTGTGATGAGTTGATAGAATTCCTATTCTATCGTACTGTAGATGATTCTGACAAATAACCTCACCCAATCATTTCAGTTCAGTGTTCCACTCGGATTGACTGGTGATGTTGTTTTTATCAGCGAGGTAGACAATCAGAGATGCCCGCTGGTCACGTACAACATGCAGCAAACGGCAACAATGTTACAATGCGCTCGCATTCCAATGCTATAGTCCGTTTCAATCGTGCGGTCCGATGCAGTTGTGGTCACGTTTATTTTCATAACAGAAGCTACTTATATGTCATGATAGATGAAACTGATATGATAATTTACGACAGTCAAAAGACTATTTGTATGCTGGTAAGTGGCATTTATTGGTTATACGTTGAAGAGGAATTTGTCCTGTAAATATACGGAATAAAAGTGTGTCATTTTCCTTTTAATACTGGAGTTAACTTCTTCTATTATATGTGGGTGGATTGGACCACCATTAACATTTGTGCATTGGTAAAATCAGACTTTAACAACATCCCAACCGGGATAATGAGTACAAGACAACAAGGTCGTTGTTGAGAATGTTCTATTTACCGATGAAACATCTCACCGACATCCTCAGGTGTTATGAAATATTAGCAACATCTTGGGATACCTTTTCTATATATGAGTTCAGATATCTCTCTATATCTGTGGTGTCAGAAATCCAGACTTATTATCAAAGTATCTTACTGGGAAGATACTGAGCTATCCGAGAAGTACATAACTTGCTGCTATCCTGACCGGTGTATATTCTGTGGATCATTATAGTGTATTTTAACTACATTATACTGTAATCAGAGTCGATACCCGTAACATTTTCTGGTGTCAGAAGTGGGATCCAACATCTTTTTTTAAGACGGATCCTGTGATGCGAACCTGCCAGACTTGTTTTTTTAATTAATGAGAAGTTGATTGTGAGGCCTATTTTATACCATGGAGGGTGACAAAATTGAACGTCCAGTCAGACGTGGTAGACGAACTGGACTAGGTAAACTTAAACTCGGAGATGACACCACTACGAGTGAAACTGATGGTGCCAATGCAATTTTAAGTGACGTCCAGATGGAATCTACATTGGTCGAGAAGGATGATAATCCTCTGATCTCAGAGAGAGATGTTAATAGTGCAGTCCATGATTTTAGAAGCTTCCAACCGAATTCTTCGTCACATTATGCATTGGCTGCGGAAAGCGGTGATACATACCTACCTGATATGAGACGCCAGTTGACAGACGTGGTAGGGAGTGTCATGAAAGATGCAATGACTGATTTGGCTGGTATGATGAAAGGTGTTTTCAGAGATGTATGTGAGGTCTCTAGAGGGACAAAAACTGTGAATGGTTATTCAGATGCTAAACATGGCAATTTCAGCAGATTAAATAAGCGGAGTAAAATACAAAGCAGGTCTGTGAGTCGAAATGCGTCTTCAAGTAGTGAGGAAAATAGTAATTTTGAAGAAGTTGGGAGTGAAACTAGTCGAATAACAGTCAGACGGAATAGACGTAAACTATCAAATCATGGTGCGAAACTTCCAGCTTTCACTGTGATGGAGCGTTGGGAGGTTTGGTACAACCGATTCGAAGATGTGGCTACCCTTAACGGTTGGTCAACTGATGAAAAACTGTGTGAATTGCTTCCCAGGCTGCAGGGAAAAGCTGGCGAATTTGTATACGGTCAACTGTCACAGAAGGTGAGGTCTGATTTTGTATCTTTGATCGAGGAACTGGATCATAGGTTCAGACGAATTGAGACGGCTCAGAGATATGGGGCACAATTCAGTAATCGGGAGCAGAAAGTCGGTGAGAGTGCAGAGGAATATGCAGCAGAGTTGAAAAGGCTTTACGATAAAGCTCATGCTGATCGAGACCGTAAAACTCGGAAAGAAGACTTACTTCGGCGATTTCTCGATGGGCTCGTAGATGATAAAGCACGGTTCCATGTGGAATATGTGAAGGAACCCAGTGATATTGATATGGCTGTTTATGAGGTGGTTAATTTTGTCGAGACTCAGAGGCGTATCACCCCGAGCGAATCTGGTGACAGAAGGTCGAGAAAGCCGATGCGAGTTGTTAATTCTAATTGTGATAATGTCCAGAATGATGTTAGATGTGAAGAGACTCAAGAATCTGAGGAAGTTATTCGGACAGCACCTCAGACTCGTGCAAATACTAAATCCTGGAATAAAGGGAAGACAAGTCCCAGTAAGCCAGATGAAATTAAGGAGAAGCAAGCCAAGGAGAATGGGGAATCTAACAAATGTGCCGCAGAGGTACCGAAACTCCGTCAAGAGTTTTCTGGAATGATGGATTCTCTGAAGAAGCAAGTTGAGCATTTAACTGATAAGCATCAGACGCTGATCAAGCCAAGACGAAATCTCCCTGAGAGACGAAATCCGCCATCTTATGGTGACGTCCAGACACAACAGCCTTGTAAAAATTTCACTACGTTTACAGGATGTTATCGATGTGGTGGGGACCATTACGTGCGAGACTGTACATACCATGTTTCTGGTCAACTAAAGGTAACTGCTAAGCCATTTATCTCGCAGAGGGAGCAAAACCAGTATGGTGTTTCACAGGATATGACAAGGGGTTATGGTTTTAATCCGAGGTCTTCGGCAAACTACCAGGGACCGGTTCAGAAGGCCGAGGGGCGGTCCCCCAGAGTTTAGGCCCACCAGATGTTGATACTAGGAAGACTCCGGATGCGGATAGAAATAATTCGTTTGATGTCGAATTCGTCAGACGAGAGAAGCAGAAATATGATGGAGTGTACATAAACGGTGCTTTGCAGGGACAAGACGTAGTTTACACGGTGGATACTGGTGCGACTGCGACTATCATTTCCAACCGAGTATATTCTAATATACCCGTGGAGAGACGTCCTAAACTGAAGCTTTCGGGTATTCGGAATTTTTCATGTGCTGACGGTCGGAAGATGGATTATAAGGGCAGGGCAGTATTCGAGATCTTCCTGGGATCGCTTAAATTAGAGCACGAGGTTGCCGTGGCGGAGATAGAAGATGATGTACTATTAGGGACAGATATCTTGCAGATGAGAGAGAGTGGACCGGCTGATTTGTTGCTCAGTGAAGGGAAGATGATATTAGATGGAGTAGTTATTCCACTGGAGCAGATACACACTCCCAGAGTGAGACGAGTCCAAGCAGCTGATCATTATATTGTACCCGCCATGAGTGAAGCTGTTATTGATGTTTTTGTTAATAAAATTGATGTTGTTCACGACAAAATTTTGGTTATTGAGCCGTCTTTATCTTTTACAGAATCTCATTCACTTGTTGTTGGTTCTTGTTTAGTGGATGTTGATAATAATACTACAGTGAAGATGAGGGTTCTGAATCCATTCTTGGAAGCTAAGTCGATCAAACAGGATACCTGTGTTGGCTACGCAGAGGAAATAGAACCAGAGGTGATGGTAATAGCCAATGCCAAAGACGAACTTGAGGAGGAAACCGGTGACTTGATCAGAAATACGAAACGTGGTGATTCTAAAATGGCTGGCTGTAATAATGTGAAGGGGATAGAAGTAGTTCCACCACATTTAGAAGAACTATATTGTGATGCGGTGAAAGAAGTAGTTCCAAGTAACCATGCTACTGTGGCGGCCGTGTTGAATGAATATCAGGATGTTTTTTCTCGGGATGAATTTGACCTTGGGCTTACTCATCTTACAGAGCACGCCATTAATACCGGTGATGCGGTGCCTATAAAACAACCTCCACGTAGAATACCATTAGCATTTGCGGGAGAAGATCTTAAGGCACTGCAGAAGTTACAGAAGCAGGGGTCTATAAGGCCATCGACGTCTCCATGGGCATCACCGATAGTTCTTGTCCGAAAGAAAAATGGTTCTATTAGGCCATGTATTGATTTTCGACGTGTAAATGCGGTCACAGAAAAAGATGCTTTTCCTATTCCCAGGACACAAGATTGTCTAGACGCAGTTGAGGGTGCCTCGTGGTTTTCGACGTTGGATTTGACGTCAGCTTATAACCAGGTGCCGGTTAAGAAAGAGGACATACAAAAGACTGCGTTTGTAACGAAGTATGGTCTCTATGAGAATACTACAATGCCTTTCGGGTTATGCAACGCCAGTGCAACGTTCCAGCGCGTGATGGAACTTGCTCTCGCTGGTTTGCAGTGGACCCGATGTATTATTTACATAGATGATTTGGTTATTTTTGGTCGAACCTTTGACGAACACCTGAGCCGGCTGAAAGAAGTTTTAGAAAGGATAAGACAGGCTGGTCTTAAACTGAAGCCAGTTAAGTGCCAGATGTTCCAAAGGGAGGTAACCTTTCTCGGACATGTTATCTCAGAGGATGGAGTTCTACCAAATCCCGACAACATTAAGAAGATAAGAGACTGGCCAACGCCAAAGAATGTCACAGATGTTCGTGCCATACTGGGGATGGGAAGTTATTACAGGCGTTTTGTAAAAGACTTCTCAAAGATGGCGCATCCATTGACAGAGCTTACTAAGAAGAATAAGCCATTCTGTTGGACGTTAGAATGCCAGAAGGCTCTTGATGATCTTAAAGAAGCATTGATGGGTCCAGACGTGATGGGATATCCACGGGATGGTGGTGAATTCATTCTCGACACTGATGCATGTGATGTTAGCATTGGTGCAGTTTTGTCACAGGTACAAGATGGCCGAGAGAGGGTGTTAGCTTATGCTAGCCGATCCCTAAACAAAGCCGAGCGTAATTATTGTGTGACGGACAGGGAGCTATTAGCTGTGAAATATTTTATGGAGTATTTCAGACAGTATCTGCTCGGCAGAAAATTTTTGGTGCGAACAGATCACCAGGCTCTGAAATGGCTGTTTAGTCTAAAGGAACCAAAGAATCGCATAGCACGGTGGATTGAGACACTATCAGCATTTGATTTCACAATTGAGTATCGTCCAGGGAATAAACATGGAAACGCAGATGGAATGTCGCGCTGTCCAAACCCAAGAGAATGTGAATGTTCGAATGCCGACGATAGTGACGAGTTGAAGTGTGGACCTTGCTCACGATGCCTAAAACGAACGTCTGAGATGCAGAGTTCATTGCTCAGAGATGATGTGGAGCAGTCGGTTCGAAAATTAACATCTGTGGAGATGGAAAATGTTGTAGAGTCAAAGATGCCAATAAAGTCATTCTTCCACTATATTGTAGTAGTGTTCATGTCTCTTCTAACAGTCTTCCGTCTTGAATCTTTCAAGTTTACAGGGTATTCTTGCATGAAGATGATGTTCAAGACAATCACTTCGGCATGTGGGATGCAATTGATGAAGTGTGTCGAGTATCTACAATATGCGTTATTTGATTTCCACGGTAGGAGTGTTACCCGGAAGGTAACCGAGACTCCTTGGATGCAAGGATTTTCCATGGCAGAACTACATAGGAGACAGCATGATGATCCTGATATTGCACCCATTTTGAAGTGGATGGACGACGGCAAAAGGCCGTATGGAGCGATAGTGTGTGGCGCCAGTCCAGTGACGAGACATTACTGGAACTGTTGGCATAACCTTGAGTTGAAGGACGGGGTCCTATTTCGACATTTTGTGAGGAAAGATGCCACTGGAGCGCATTGGCAGTTCCTCGTGCCTAGATCCATGCGTGAGTATGTGCTGAAGCAGATGCACAATTCTGTTCTTGCTGGACATTTGGGTGTTAAAAAGACACGTGAAAAAATCTTGCAGAGATTTTACTGGATGGGTCTGAGGGAAGATGTAAATAATTGGGTGATGAGATGTGACAGCTGCAGTGCAAATAAACCACTGTCTTATTGGCCACGAGCTCCAGTAGGAGATATGAGAGTTGGTGCACAGCTGGACCGTCTCGCGACAGATATACTCGGGCCATTTCCTGTCACGCCTAGAGGAAATAAGTATATCTTGGTGGTAACAGATTACTTCACAAATTGGGTTGAAGTTCTTCCTGTGCCAGATCAAACAGCTGTGACCACTGCACAGAAGATACTTGATGAAGTGATCAGTCGTTTTGGTTGTCCGCTCGACATCCACAGCGACCAAGGGTCGAATTATCGCAGTGATATATTTGTGGAATTATGTCGTCTGTTGGAGATTAGGAAGACCAGAACATCGCCACGACACCCACAGGGTAATGGGAAAGTGGAGAGGTTTAATCGGACTTTAGTACGGATGATCAGAGCTTACCTTAGAGGACAGCAGAGGGAATGGGACCTGCATCTGGGTTGCTTAGCAGCGGCTTATCGAGCAACACCACATGAAGCTACTGGTTTGACACCGAATCTGTTGATGCTAGGTAGAGAAGTTCGATTGCCCGCTGAAGTGACATTCGGTTCTGGCGTTTCAAATGTGGGAGATGAATTTTCATCTTACGGTGAATATGTCGATCTTTTGCGTGATCGAATGCAGCATGCGCATGATATCGCTCGTGAACATTTGAAGTCTGCCACGAAACGGCAAAAGCAGACGTATGACGCGAAGATGGCATTCCATAAATACGCGCCGGGAGATTACGTCTGGTATTACCAGGAACTTAGACGCAAGGGCGAAAGTACAAAACTGATCTGTCCCTATGCGGGTCCTTACGTAGTTGTCGCGAAATTGAATGATTTGGACTACATCATTCAGTTTGACCGTGAAGGGAAACAGAGGGTTGTGCATCACAATAAACTAAAGCCATATGAGGGAACACTGAAACTGAAATGGGCGCTCAAAGCGGTTGCTAAGGCTAATAGGGATAGGTTGTCAAAACTTGGACGGAAGAAAATTGACGAACAAGTCCCATATTCCTTATGAAGAATCCTTAAACTATGTGTCAACCCCCTTAGCAGTTTGATGTTCTGATGTATACTTACCACAGATGATACTTACCATGTGTTGTTGTTAATGGTTCAGTTTGCAATGTGAACTGAGAGATGAATATACTTACCAGCCTATGATTATTATTTTCTTCATTCACAGAACCTGTAATACTTGATGATGGCAGATAGAGCAGTCAGTGCCATGAGACGGCGTGGTTTGGCCATGAGATGTGTGAGGTGTGTCTACATAGGAGACCGTGCCATGTTAACAAAGCACACAGTTATGAACCACTTGTCTTCAGATGATGTGCCCTATGTTTGCTTGGTGTGTGGCAAGAAGGCCCTGAAGGGTGAGGAAATTGCTCGTCACATTGCCGAGAAACATACTGAAGTATCCCCTGAAGCCTGTATAGGAGGGAAGAAAACGGCATACCTCCTTTCCACAGCAGATGCCACCACATTGACAGAAGAAGAAAGTTTGAGTTTTTATCGGAAGGGTTTGAAAAAGAACATTAAACCTGCAACTAATGTTAGTGAATCTGAGAAGTCCACTCCTTCGACTACTCCCTCAAGAGATGCCTCTGTGTTGGAGACAGTTAGGTCATCCAATGGAATAGAAGCAATTCCGGTGTGCACGGGTGATCAACTGGCGCAGATGTATGTAGCCTTACAGTCAAATCCTGGTTTGTTCGAGCAAGTGAAGAATGCGATGGAGTTGCAGAGTGCCGTCGCTAGCATTGAGATGTCTTCGCAGGGTGCCATTGAAGATAGTCGTGTTGTTGTGGTGGACCCACCTGTTTCATCTAATGTGCCGGTTCCTACCAGTTATTGTGCCATGGGTGCTGTTCATGGAGAGAGCCTGTCCATCACTGCTGATGTGTGTGCGATGGAGGATGGTAACGACGTTGACTCCCATCTGACTGATGTAGATGTGCCTTCTGGTGTTAACTTACCTGATGTTGCTGTTCCTTCTTTGATTGTTCCTGAGGTTGATGTTGTTGTGCCTACTTTACCTGCAGATGTTGTTACAAACGTGATTGTTCCGGAACTGATTGAGGTACCACCAGCTTTCCGTGATGTTGAACCTGCTGTGGAAGTTGACAGTGTTATTTGTTTAGATGACATCGGTGATGTTATGGCTGATGTGTTGTCCGATTCTATTCCGATGATCTCGCCACTTCCGGCTACACCAAAGAAGATTGTTGTTCCCCCAGTTCATCCTTGTCGGTCGTTAAGTGAAAAATCTGAAACTGGAGTCAAGCCAGCGTTTGTGGGAGAACAGATGGTGCCAGTTTCTGCCATTGCAGAACTTGTCAAAAGTACGGTGAAGGAAACTGTGGAAGCTGTAACCGGTGCAATCATTGTTGCTGCTAGACGACAACCCCTGCCACCAGATCAAGATCTTCGGCCAATTTCAAATCAATTGATGACGACGAACCTCAATCTTGGCCAAATTGCGGCACAGTTAAAGGTGGCATTCACTAAGAGTGCAGAGATGGTCGACCTGTTATGGGATATGTCTTCCAACATCGCCGCTTTCAAACTGGAGATGACCCGTTTGACCCGTGCAGTGTCTTGTTTGACGGCAGCATCACAGAACATTGATCAAAACCTGTCTGTACATAACAACATCATCAACACAACCCTGCAAGGTACCCTTGACACTCATGCAACATTGACAGAGGCCATGCAGTTTCAGGCTGGTGAGCTTATTAGAACAACGGGCAAGCTGAACGAGTTCATAGAAGGTTCACGCAGGAAAGGTCGAGAATCTGGTTTGGTGAACCAAATCCTACAGCTGGAGGAATCAGTAAAACCCTCTGCCAGTGTCATACGTTCAGGGAAAAACGACACGACAACCAGCAGTGCGAGCAAGTCCTGTGAGGAACCACCTACTAAATCCTCCCACAATCAGAAGTCTTCAACATCATCGAGTAATGTACCCACTCGCCATACAGAATCAAAACCGAGAAGCCAGGAACGTCCAAAATCAGTGGTTTCCAGGAAACGTGGCCTACCGGAAAATTGTAGTCCAGATCGTGGTCTGAAAAAGCAAATGGCAAAAATAAAACGAGAGCAAGAAGAAAAATTCCGGAACAGGAGATTGGCAAACAGAGAACTGTGAATTTTATTAACGAATATCGAACAGTGTTCAATGGACTTGTAGCTGAAATATTGTTGAAAATGACGTTTGAATTCTATTCATTCCGATGGACTTACTGTGCAGTGTTATGGCTTACCTGATTCTGTGAACATCTGTTGTGTGATTTCCATGGATCCTGCACTAGTGACTCTCCGGATGATGAACTGTATATATTGGTTGAGTATCAGTATAGTATTTCTCTGTGATTTCTCTTGTTGTTACATGTACATTTGTAGTACCGTACCGTATT
>JAVTVY010007074.1:0-42599 GCA_036873755.1 Hanleya hanleyi
CAAGCTGCTTGAAATATTGATGTTTTCCCTCATATCTCATAGTCCACAACTTCACCAGCGGTCCATAGAACAGCATTAGTCTTGGGTAGTGGATGATGTAGTGCATTTTCGGGGTGAACATCTTTTCTGAAAATAGTTCTCTGAATGTGATATGGTAATCACGGATTGTAGTGGCCAGTGGGGCTATTTGATCTTTTGGAACTATGGGAGCCATGATTACATCTAACATTTGTCGAAGTAAGAGGTAAAATTGCCATGCCTCATCATTTTCCGGTATTGCGCTGCCTACGAACATTGGTAAAAGCCTACAAAAGCACCAGTTTTGTGAGGCACTCCCTTTCAGTCCACTTTCTCCAAAAACAGACTGTCGACTAACCGGGGGAGGCTTGGACGTTGCATCAGCCGGCCCATACTTGAATTGATCTATGGATTCATTCAGCTGTTCCAATGTAAAATATCCAGACGTTACGAAGTGTTTGAGTATACACTTCAGAGTCACTGTGACAACTCCCTCCAGCATATCATGCATGGCATCCGGTGGGAGACATGTTGTAGCATCAAACCCTTCCACTGCTGATAATGCACTTGAGCCTTTGACTCCGTAAACACCTTCTAGATCCGGATGGTTTTGCACGGCTGTAACATGGTATCTGTGGACAGCCGTGCTCCTGATAACAAAGTTCGCCTCGTCAACCTTGTCGTTAATTTGTTCTCTGGACGCCATACAAAACCGACAGATCCTATTTTTTGCAAATGACTGTTGGAATCCTCCAAGCTTATGACTCGCCAGGTTATCAGCACTGACAATGACAATAGTGCCTTTCATATTCCGGCCATGACTGACTATACCATCGCGACTAAGCTGATTTATATCCGAGATAAGTGGCTGCAGGATTCTGTCTAGTCCAAATTTGCCGACGAGCGTATTTTTCACCAATATTGTCGGGTGAATATTCGATACTTGCGATCGATACTGTGGTGACAAGTTTAGCAGAGAGAAGTAGACGCCAAGAATCTTGTGTTTCTCCCTCTGGGCTCCGAGGGGATTACATACTTCAAATTCATCCATGTAAAGGTGAATCATCAATTTGCGCTTTCCGTTCTCATCAATGTGTAGATTTTGGGCTTTAGAAAATTGACCATCCACGAAATCTGTCAAAATCTCTGCATTCTCTTCTCCGGTTGGTCTGTTTACATTCTCCCAGACACTTTCATCTCCCAGAAGGATTCCGATGACCTTCGCTATAGGGATGTACTGGTATGACTGTCGGTTTCCGAGCCTCACTGTCACTGGTGCAACATGGGGTAGGCATGTCTTCCAATAATTCTGTCTCTCTGCTGAACTATGTAGGAGCCTGAAACTATCACGAAAGTGATTCTCTGACAGCAGTTCTATCAGCTTGCCATTTGAACGGACGTCGAATCCAGTTTTTTGCAGTTGCTCACCGATTGCTGCAGAATAGTTTTCGTGATATACCTCCATTAAACTGTACATATCTTGCGCAAGTTCATTTATTGTAGTTTCCGGAAGACCCCTCTTTTCCTTCATTTTGAGCAAAAGCAAAGAAATGTATTTTATCGACGCGTCCTGGCAAGTCACTATTTCGTGTGAGCCGGTGTCTGTGTCGTTGAAATGAACAGACCTTTGAACAGCTGTTGGGTGAAGATCACACACTGAATCCGATGGCTCGGGACTAACAATTGGAGGATGGAGATCATGAACTCGAGGGCCCCCAGCCCCTTGGATAAGATGTCTGTGTTCTCGATACAGGTGTTTTTTAAAGGATGAAAACAGTCTGTAGGTTCTCTGACACCCATCTACTCCACACGTGATGTTCCAGTCATTCTGCTGATTATGAGTAACTCGAATATGCCGGAGTAAATTTCGGAAGGTGATAGCTGTTGATGGACACTGTGGGCACTTGAAAACTCTGGTTGCGGCCATTTCGATCCCAGGTTGACAGGTTACATGCAAAGTTAAATCATCAGGATCATGCACGCTGGATATCGGAGTCGCATAGCATTTGCTGTATAAATCGATCGCATCTGTTTAGGAGAGATATGTACACAGTTATTTTGGAAAAGTGCACTCTTATATACTGCTTAGACTGGTGTTATCATAAAGTATTTTTACTGACTGTATTCCTGTGCATTGTATACAGACAGCCATCTGTGTTATTAATGCGGAATGGTATCTATCAGCATTCACACTGTTTATTTTAAAGATTATTATGCCTCTGGTTAAAATGCAAGAAAATATGGATTCAATCCGTGAATATTACGAGACACTCCGATCTGAATACACACCCTACGCGTTCAGGTGTGTTTAACAGGTAGTATTGGTGGTGTTAGAGACGGAGAACTTCAAACTGAAACATACGAAGCGCTAGTAATCACTTGGGTATGTTTAAGATGTTTAAGAATGCTGGTATAGATGAATGGATTCCATAACTAGATGCGAATATTCAACGTGAAAATTAAATGGTTCATACCGGAATATTCATCTTCTAAAATAATAACTATAATATTACGGAGTTTGCCCTCTGTAACAGATTTCTCGTGTTATTTTTCGCCGAAAATAAACTAAGAAATAAATTTATTCTGGTAATCTATGTTACATTCGCATGTGGGGATAACTGGGGATGCAATTGATTGCTACCATCACATACCTTGTGGTCACTACCTGTCACTTGCTTCCTATAATCTTCTCACGCAGAGTAGCGTGTATGAATGACGGTAATTAAGATGCATAGTTGTTTGCTTCCTGACAGCTGTCATATCATTTATTGACAATGATTCTTCCCTTCAGTTTTGTTTATCGACTGTTTATGTGTTTTGATTGGTAATTGTTACATTAAAAGTACGTGTAACAAACAACACGGCAATATTAAGAAGATATTTTGCATATCGGCACTAATGAGTTCTGCCCGGATAACTTCCTTAAATATTGTGTTACTTAAAATCGCAGTTATGTCACTGGAAATTAGATTGTTACGATATATGATGAACAATCAATGATGTACAGAACAGTCTTCACGATACATTTTAATATCCCCATTTTCTATAACCATGATTCGTCTGATAAAGCTGTACAGAGTATGTGGAGGATGAATGTCCCCAAAACTTCATAGCATTGGGGAAAACTGGGTCCGCTTGTCAAATAAGATCAGATCACACATTATAAGACAGCTCTAGGAGAACGTATGATGGAATTCGAAATAAAATTAATTGTCGGGCTAGAGAGATAGAGAATCGAACATCCACATAGTAAAAATGAACTATGTATGATTATAAACTGGTGTAACTATTATTGCGGAATATTATCACAGTAGTAATCGGTATTGTAAACATATACATGTACACCATTTCGAGACACGGGGCAGTCTTTCTATATTGTTTTATGTTTAACCCTGTTTAATATAAACTATAGTGGAACTCGTCAATAGAGTCCCCCGCTGTTCCTCCCTCTGAAAAGCCTACAATTAAAATTGAAGTTAATGAGTTTTATCTTCAAAAAGCACAACTCAATGACGATTCTAACATATATATTGGGCAGATAAGATATCTTTTGCGTTTGAAAGTTTGATAATTTTCTCAAACTTCAATTTTTCTGAGCAAAAATTGCGCGTTATCTGACCCCTAGGTGAATTTCCGCTGGAGGCTAACAGAACAGCCAACTGCTTTCTACGAGACCTGTGTTCCTCTGTTCGAAGTGACACGCCGCCAGTGCTGTTATTATGATTAAATGCCACCAATTAGTGCAATTTGTCTCATAAGGTATAGTATATACGAGTCTATCGACGGCATAAGTACATATAAGGCAAAATATGTGGACATTCACTTCACTTCGAATGAGATTCCAAAACAGTCATCTCAACTCCTGAATATCATATATCTCGAAACACCGTACTTGTTCGTTACCATCATGAACCTGGAGGGAGGAGAAAGAAGTCTTTCGACTACCTGCCTCCTTATTGTTGGAAAAAACAAGAAGAAGATCCAAATTCCCAGTGGTTTGTCACTTTGGAAGATCTGAAAGAGGAGGTCAGGAGGAACGTGAATCTTTCAAACATAATTGATGTGGCAACGGCAACTTTTCAGGTGAGCGACATATAGTCTTTACGTTTTTTTTTTTAATTGCACGAGCATTTTTGTGGGTTTAAATTCAAACTTTTTACGCGTTTAAAATACAGCCAACTTCGATAATTAACATGTCTTCAAACGTTCATCGAAATGCCAGTTTTCCCGGTCAATATGCTGTTCCATACTCATTGTGTTAGATACAATAACGTCATTGGGGAATTTTCCTTTGATATAATTTAATTTCAAATATTTAGAGAAAAATTTCAGAAAAAAAATTGTTACGCTCCATTGGGCCCAGTGTTCAAAATTCTCGAGTTGCTCTGCTCGCGATTATTGGCCCGTAGTTGGCAGAACAGCCGATCCTTTGTTGAGCCGCTGTTATTTCTACTGTATACGCAAGGAACTGCCTCGGCTCTTCATTAGTACCATAAATTTCGAGCTACTCTTTTGGACGTGCAGAATGTCATAGTTGTAGTATTAAATTGAAGGCTGTTTTAACATTCGAAAAAGCCTACTTTTCACTAATATATATGCTGTCATAATGGTAGTTGCAGGAGTTTTACAGATATTTTGCTGGAACGTTTGTTTTACTCCTGTTGAACATGAATGGATAGACTTGTGCACATAAGTACTGAGACTCCCTCGAGGTCTCAGTTCTTGTTTGTTCTTCCCATACAATGGTCCATATTGTCGCAGGCGAAGGTTCGAGGTTCACATCATGCATTCTCCGTCTTATCGTATACAAACACATACCAGCGTAATCTCGGTAGATCGTATCCGGAGCTACCGTGCCCCACCCTTTACCTCCCTACAGTCTCCCTTAATCCATGCCACGTACACAGTAAAGCGGCCAGATCGCCATTTTGTGCTGGATGTTTAACGGTTTCTTAGCTTTTGTATGGTAAGGGCTGAGACGGGTCAGTAAGAGTCGCAAGTTTTCTTCACCATCATATTTCTATATTTCTGATAGTAGTTTACGGATGTTTTGCTTTGCAACGATGGGTTTATACCGCAGAGTAAACGCACATATATTCTTGCTATTCAATGTCTTGTTGGAGTTGGATATTGGTGCCTCGAACTGGTAAACGATTTCGGACACACAGATTTTAGAGCAAATTTTATAATTGTGCACATAATTCTAGAATAGCCCATTCCTCTGGCCATCCATATATTATTTCTTTGAAACGTGGCTTTAAGAGCATTGAGGAGGAGAAATAATATGTTTGGAAGCAATTTTCAGTTTGTCAATGTTTGACTGCTATAGTGTATCAGGTATGGACAATCGGCATTGACGTCCCAATCAAGCGTCTTTTATCAAGTCTATTAACTTATTTATTCCATATTATTTCAGATCCACGATAAAGATTTCGAGGAGTTCGTCGATATGAATGCTGGAGATGAAATCCCGGACAAGTCCAAGGTGAACGTGATCGGGACAAAATACCTCCTCCTAGGCCAACACACCGACATATTGGCAACACCACGTGATCAGGTACAGTCCAGCCTGGCCTATTCTCATGCCATTTGCTATGGGGGGAGGGGGGGGGGGGCGGGGGGGCTTGCTTGCAATGCTTTGCAGCCGATCAGCGGCCCTTTTTCTCTTTTGTCTTTTAACACCTGTAAGATCCAACTATCTAATCAATATCCAGAAATGGTTCTATGGGTTCATCGATTGGTTAGTGCACAACGCTTCTTCAGCACATGTATTATTAGTATTTTATAGAAATGGTGAAATGGGCGAATCTAAAACGTACGTCGTAATGGAGTACTCTTCTGGGTCTTTTAGAAAGTGACTTTGAATAATTGTTATTGTGCAGTTGTCATTCAGCATTATTGTCTTGCCAGGATCCTATCGTTTCAAACGGTGGTACTGAAGAAGATATCCCGGACAGGTTAGTTTGAAAAAATGCAAAAAAAGAGAAATCTTTTTTTTTTAAGAAGAAAAAAAGCATACAATGTAGATTCATCCACACAATATTATTTGCCGTTTTTTAGTATGGATACGCATGTTTTGGCCTTTCATCGAGCTTATCTCTCCATTGACATCTCATTATTTATTATACTGGTTACCAACACCCGAAATAAGTAACTGAGTTCACTTTAGTTTTCACTCTAGCTGGTGTCACACTCAGCCGTATACAGTTTGAAAATACATATAAACAACAAATCCATCTGTACGTCATTCAGAATGATCCTTCATTCATTTCCTGTAAATATATTATGAATGTTGATATTTTACTAAATAACTGGCATCACTCGGTGTGTTTGCATTTGACCAAAAGATGTCAGAAATAGGCAAATGCATACATTTCGAATAAGCTGTTTCATCTTGTAGTTGTATATTAGAACATGGTTTGATCGACTGTGCAAGGAATCTAATTGAGGGTACATCCTTCAAGTTTCAGCATTGGACCACAACAGTTCATCCCTGTGCTTCGGGAAGAACCTCTGACGTTTTCATTGAAACCCTTTCCCTCAGACATTGAACAAAGTCTGAAGAAGAAAGACGAAGAATGGTTGACAGTATGTTCGAGGCGATGATCTCATTTACGATGTAAGCAAGCTTAATCCAGTATCTCACCCATTCTCTTGATGTTTATGGAATACGGGAAGTTTGGCTATTCATGTATTGGATAGGCAGCTGAAACACCGGATTCCACGTATACCGGTCAACAGAAATGACATCAAACACGGCGTTCGTCGGCAATTGTATGTACTCCCGCCCTGATAGTATAATTACCCTTATGAATGCTCATATCTTTTACAGCGATTCTGAATCAGTAGATTGTAACATAGATTATTTCACCAACATTATGGACAGCTTCAACTTGGTAGATGTTAGTACAGTCTGCACAATATACGAGAAATAGGAGGTAGTTCATCATATAATGAATGTATGTTTCCATCTATTTGTAGATATCCTTCACACAGATTCTATACGTCCTTGTCGCTTCAACACTGATTGGGAAATATGCTCATTTGCGCGACACTTTAGGATCTGGCTATGTAAGTAATCTATCTTTTATGTGTGGGAATGTTGATACATTTATTTCTATTTTTGGCTGATAAGCTGCATTCAACTGTATTTGATGATGATCAGAGAAAGTTTTGAAAACAAGTTTTTCTCACACATACAAAATGGCGCATCTACACAATCTGTTTATTACACAAATTGTGTACTTCCGGCTGAATGGTGTAGATATGTAATTTTGTTACAGTGGTGTAAACAGTGTACTTTTAGAAAACAGTTGTTTTAGAGAGTATAATTAATGACTATAATGATTTGTTGTTTATTACATTCTATAGGACTCCTGGACTTCCTTGTTGAGGACCAAGTTCAAAAACTCCAGACGGAAGATAGATGGTAGCGTGGAAGAGGTCCGGGCGAGACGAGAAATTAATGGCAGAAAGGGAAAAAGAACGTCTGTTGACCAGGCTTCAACACCGTCGAAGATTCTGCGGGTATCGGTGAGTTTGATTATATTCCCTTTGTACGATAAAAAATCTGTCTATGGTCAGGGCGCACGCGCGTCGTTCAAAACCATGCGCGCGATAATCAACAGATATATTTCCCTTGACCTGGACAAGCGTTACCAAAGTTGAATTTATTTGTGTTATGACACCATATGCCAGATAATGCCGTTAGGTATTGACTAGGAAAATGTTTTTTATATATATATATGTTGAAAACTTCCATAATTAAAAATCACTGACATGTGATTCTCTGTGAATCCGTGATATTAATTTTGCTGCTAATAATTTCCAATACTTTTGGCAGTTTAAATGGTTTCCCAGATCTAATAAAGAATCGGAGTAAAACTATACACCTTCTATTCCCTGACAGGCACAGAATGAACAAGTTGTTTGTGGATAAGACGAGAAGAGTATTGATCAGCACAGAAAATGGTTACAAAAGGAATTCCAAAAGAGGAAACCAGATGAAGCTCAAGTTACTGAGAGAATGAAAGTTACATTTGCAAACAGACAGCAAACTCTACAGGATAAAACCATCGCCGAGACACTGGAGGCCTATCCATTTCTGAAGGACGAAGAGCAGGTAATAAAACAATAAAATATCAGCAGTGTATTATATTTGACGCGAGAGGTGAAGCATATTGTATAGAAGTAATCTTAAAACACAATGACAATCACTTCAACTAAGATGCACTGAAAGAAAGAAAGAACGTGCATTTCACGATGGACACTTACAATCGATAAAACATCGCCCACTTCGATCCAATACTTACTTTTTCTTGGTCCATCAATGAATTGGTTTTGTTTCCATATACTCATTCCAACGAATATTTCTCTTTTAGTTTTTACGGGACTTTACAGTACTGACCGGAAAGGATGCAGACAGAGAGCTTCTGTCATCAATGAACAAGTATTCTGCTGCCATAGCTGAACTGTTCGCCTCAAAAGATATACTGGCCAGCATTAACGCAGACGAAGGGTTGACAGCTGATGCTAAAAAATGTAAGAAGTTCCCTCAAAGCACTTCGTTATGATTGGTTATACGGTATACTAGATTATTGCACCAAATTCTGATTGAGAGGATATGGAACAATAATACTGATTTGTGTAGGACAGGAGCCTTGTTAATAGACTGATTCCACTTGATCCAGTGTCCAATAATATAGCTGACATAGTCAATATAAAGCCTGAAAATCGTCGCTGTTCCAATCCTGTATCTGGGAAAGTGACTTTTGAAGAGTTGTGTAAATTACACAGTCAGGAAATAGCGTGGTAACAGAGAACAGCAGGCATCATTTCGTTTTGTCCTCAGTAGTGTACTTTGTATTTTAATATTAAACAGATTGATATGTTTATTCAGTGAAGGTTTATGGAAGAATTATCAACCACAAATCGTGGGATTTCACCAAATTAGTAATTGTCCTTTACATAATACCTCAAGGTGTTTTTCCATTTACTAGATCGGATGGCAATAGCAACCATAGAAGCTATCTCGTCACATTTCAGGGAGGACCTCTCCGTGTTGATACAGAAGAATGACGTAAGTATATAATAAAAATATTTAGTGGATATTCACTTCTGGTCCATTCTTTATATCAACTTCGATATATCCTGTCATCTATTTCTGATCAGCTCAGTCTTCATTCGAGAAAACACCATTTTCTCAATAGTCTATCTGTGTGAGGATTTCAGTCATAGTACATACTACTATATAGATCTGTATATTTTCAGGCCACGTTGAATCAGTAGTGCACTTTGCTTTTTAGATGTAGATTATCTGTCTGGGTCTTAGTTGTGTATTCAGTAATTTGACTCGCAATATATTTAATGCAATTTCCCGAATAAGTCAATACAAACACTTATATATATTTATATATATAAATATATATTTCAGAACGTCCCAGAGGCCCTCACCCCAGTGTTAACCTATTCCGGATCAAGCATCGCAGAGTCCACCAACATTCAGATTTATGTGGAAAAACAGCGTTTGTTTGCATGTACAGACTTTCTCCTTGGACTGGAGAGTGTGCTTGGAGCATCCTGGGTTTTCAATCTACAGTACCACCCCAAACTAATGAACACCCTAACGTTCATTGAACTACTTTTCTTGAAACTCTCCTATACAAAGCCCAGGGCATGTGTAATCCGCGCCATAAGCCGGTTGGAGAAAAGGCTCGCTCTGTCCTACATATGTCTTGAGCAGTGAAATCGAAGAGAATGGACATTTTCTCATACAGACATTATAATGATAATTCGTGTATTTGACTGATTGATTGGATGATTGCTTTGTTATTCACCAATAGCAAAAATCTCTAAATAGAACGAGGAGGGCATTTTGTTCCATTCACATCGTCCAGCTATTTTGACTGTGTGGTATGATACATGGGATAAGTAAAATGCCGCGCGCAAAGGTTGAACGACAACTACGGGTATTATAGCGACGTATTGATGATTGTTTGTGAAGTACGTGTACGTATTTGGTAATTATTTGCAGTTGATTTGCCTTTTGGAAAACTTGGAGTACTAAGAGAAGCTGGAGTAAATATTCAACTTTTCTTAATAAAGGTTCTGTGCGTTCAATTTTTCGATAGAGTAATCAATGTGAAGCCCTCTTCTGAAGCACGAACATTACCTGTAGCATATACATGTACATGATATGAATTTGCAGAGAAAAATTCAGAGCGGCAAGGTGGCTTTGTAGTTAATAAAGAGTGTCTTGAATGTCTTGAAGTTATATTGTTAGTGTTTAGTATTTTGGTCGACGACTTCTATAGACATCATGAACGACGATGAGAGAAGAAACATTAATGAACACACCCAGTTTAACGATAGAGGTGTCAATGGACACCAAGGGGCACCATTCAACACCTTTGGTGGAAGGTGTTTATGAACACCCCAAATCCAACGATTGGGGCATCAAAGAACACACAAGGGTGTTTTAAAATACTTCTACTGAAGGTGTTGAAGAACACCCCAAATTGAACCATAGAGTTGCCAGTGAACACCCAGGGGTGTCATTTAACACCCTCAAGGAAAGGTGTTAATGAACACCCAAATTCATGGCGAGAGGTGTCAATGAACATCCAGGGATGGCCTTCAACAACATAGGGAACAGGTGTTAATCAACTCCCCAAATCAACGATAGGTTTGTCATTGAACACCCTAAAGTGTCATTTAACACCATCAAGGGAAGGTGCTATTGAACACCCCAATCAAACGATATAGGTGTCGATGAACACCCATGGGCGTTATTTAACACCTTGGACGGAAGGTGTTGAAGAACACCCCAGATTAGCAAATGGGGTGTCGATCAACCCTTTAGACCAACACTCTATGATGTTATTTAACACCGTCGATGGTAGGTGTTGAAGAACACCCCAATTCAATGGATGAGGTGTCAATCAACACCAGGGTGTTATTCAACACCGGCGATGGTAGGTGTTGAAGAACACCCAAATTCAATGGATGAGGTGTCGAATAACACTCTAGGGTGTTATTTAACACCATCGATGGTAGGTGTTGAAGAACACCCCAAATTCAATGAATAAGGTGTCGAATAACACTCTAGGGTGTTATTTAACACCATCGATGGTAGGTGTTGAAGAACACCCCAATTCAATGGATGAGGTGTCGATCAGCACTCTAGGGTGTTATTTAACACCTCCATAGAAGGTGTTAATGAGCACCCTATCAAAATTTGGAGGAGTTAATAAACTCCTAGGGGGTGTTATTGAACACCTCACATAGGAGGTGTTAATTAACACCCCGACCGAGAGGTGTTAATTAACACCAAAAAGGGTGTTCGCCCTGGGACAAGCCATTTACACCCCTATGAGGTGTAAATTTACACCCCGTTAGCTGAGAGTGTAAAGTGTTACCTCAGCGTATATAGAAGAAAGTAGATCATTCGTATTCTGCAGGCTTGCCATCTCTATAACCTGGGGTGTAATTACTGTTTGGTTATTCTGTCCGTCCAAGTTAGAAAATGGGTTTCTTTGTTTTGATATGAAAATGTTGCCAAAACGAGTTGTGGGGTGGGGTTTGGTTGTTAGGAATGTACTTCTAGTAAAGTCGACTTTCCAATAACTTATTAGGGAATACATTTCCCAGTGGTACATGCTTGCGAACGTTTTTGCGAAGCGTCGAGAACAATATCAGGGGATAATTTGAATTTCTACATAAATACGACTCGATCTCAATCTTCAGTCGACAACTGCATGGTCGAAATGCCCCTGGTCTAAGTGAACTTCTCTTCAGTTGCTTAATCATGCTGAGATCCGTTGTAGTCAGGTTCTAAAACAAGAAATTCAACAATTGATCGACTAATTATAATTTTCAACAGTTATTAATAATTCGAAAGCTTATGTTTGTTTCAAATTTAATTTCAGTTGATAAGATGAATGGTTACATGTCAAGATATAATAACGAGAAAGATATACGTCTCAACGAGAAACCGCTACCGGGCCTCTTATGTCATTGAAAACATATATGGGAGTAATATGATAATAATCCAGAGATTATGATTCTATCTTCGTCAATGGCAGCATTTACTAAGATTTCCCCTAAAGGTATTGTTAATTTAACACACGAAATAGGTGTTATATTTATTTAATTTTACACCAAAGATCTGCTTATCTTATTGTGGTCATTTTGAGCCTATTTTCATATACCCCCGGGCAGAGGATCATGGGTAAATTCAAAATGGCGGCCATGTGGTATCCGCGAAAGTCGTGTTTTTCAATCTTTTCGCTCCATTTCTTCCCATTTTCCTTGCCTAAAAGGCCGTGAAAGTACTTTATTTATGCAAAACTAATTATTCTATATTTTATTTGATTTTTTCGAGAAAAGAATCGGAAAAATGAAAATTTCGAAAAATCGACCCCAAAAAGGCCGACAAATGGCTTCCGTGAAGATGACGTCACTGTGACGTCATCGGGGCGGCCATCTTGGATTTTTTTACATTTCCCGAGAGAGGTTGAACCCAAGATACTGTGTGGTAAGTTTCAGCGCTCTAGCCCTAGTGATAGAGAAAATATATAGGGGGGCACTTTCCGCCCCCCCCCCTCTTTCAGGTTGCGATACACCCCAAATCGCCCAGGCCAGATAGGGTTAAGCTGCGGAAATAATAAGCATGTCGATCGCCTAGACTTCAGAGTACAAGCATATATGGGAGTAACATGATAATAACCCAGCATTCACTCGTCAGCCAGGGTTTGTGGTTCTATCTTTGTCAATGGCAGCATTTCCTAAGATTTCCCTTAAAGGAATAGTTAAGTTAACACAAGAAAATCTCCCTTAGGAGTTCCGTTATTAAAGCAAAGAAATATTGCTTTAATTCTGCACAAAAATCTATTTTTCATACAAGCAAAATACCCAAGCTTTATGCTGTAAACACAAAAAGTCAAAAGTGACATATTGCACCGTCAACATACATTTGAAGTGGAACGTTCATTTTTTCTTTGGGCGTTTTCGTAAACATTTTAGCATGGATTTTTTAATATTCTGGTACCTAAAATATGACACATAGAACTAAAACAATATTTCAATGTACTATCACGGCAGATATGGTAACTGCGAATATTTCAGATTCGCTTTGGTTCAGGTGTCAAATTTTAGAAATATACATAATCTATACTAAAGTTTACCAAAACCTCTAAACAGACTAAAGTCCAATTTCATATACGCCAGTCGACGCTGTTTAACATAACTTTGAGCCTGAACATTATCGATATAAAACTTGGAAATTTGTCTGCACGAAACAAGGTGGAGATCGATACCTCTTTTTATAACATTGACTTTCATTGAATTTTGTTAATATGAATTAGCAATGTTAAACATAGCAGAAAAATGAAATAAATATTCGGGATCACCATATCAGCTTATGCTATGGATGTCCATCAACTTGGTTGATTAACACAGAAAAATTTATACGGAAATGCAGAAATGTAACCAAAACGATTTTCAGATAGAACTGAACGTTGATATTTAATCCAAATTTCAGATGACACGTAAATCATTCTGATTCATAACAAATGTGGGCCTTCGACTTTAATTTTTTTCTACCGGACAAAAACTTCAATATTTTGAATACTTTCCTATTTATTCCCTTGTTATTGCTCAAACTGACATATTTGCCATGATAATAAATTTAGGCATATTCAAATACAATTTTGTATAATTGTTAACAATGCTACCGAAGATTATATTTATTCATGCCATGCGAAATTTCCCATTTTTACTAGGACCTGTGTCGACGGTGCATGTCGTTCTCTAATTTAAATTAATTAAATGTTAGCTTTACTAATGTAACACCTGAGAGAGTTTTCGTGTGTTGATGTAACTAATCTTTCCAAGATATTGACTCATGTGAAGACTGCGAGAATGAGTTAGAATTTGAAACTGGGTTGTCTTATATTATTACTTCTGATTGGTAAATATAAATCAAGACAGTTATGACTTGTCTGAAAGGTCTGCCAGAACAGCAATATAGAAGACCATAATAACTACATTAGATGTTCCCTGTCTTTATGTAGAACGGAACTTAAACTGAGTGGATAGTTATGTGGTTCAATAGGTGAGAATAGGACAAGAGGCGGAGCCATTTCTTGTAATAAATCATATTTAGATAGTTCTCAGCTCACACATATGATGTTACAGTCAATAAAAGTGGGATTTCATATTCGTGGCAAATAGACAAACATGTTGGCACTTTGAAACTCAAATATTTTCATTCGAAGGGCGTTGCTGATCGTCTAAGAAAATAACCTCGTGTTTTGCAGTGAAGGCAAATGAACCGCGTTTTCAATATTCAGCAATCGACAATTGCTGACACCCCCTTTTTCTGAGAATATGTTGAGGTGATATAATCAACCGAGGTCTTATATGTGACGTGTATCTATCTGTAGGATTATCGAAACGAATCTCTATACGAGAAATCTGTTAATGCTGCAATAATTCCTGCAGCAAATTACAATAGTTTTCTGGTGGCACAATTAGCAATACACATCAGTTTAGTTCATTAATTAGTGCTCGAAACTAATTTATTTGGGTTGGAATAATGATTCTCTATCATATTTAATAATTTTCAACTGAAGAAAATAGAAAATTTGGTCCACAAATAGACATCAAATATCTTTAGAAAAGCTTAAATCATAAAATTTAGTCTGTTGATTTGAATGCAAAGTATATGTACGTTTCGTAACAGTATATGAAGCAATTTTGTGCCAATTTCGCACCGTTTTCAATAATTAAAATCCACTGTTTTAAGAAAATATTAATAAGCAGATCTTTACACTTACTGATACAATATTTAAGCGAAATGTAGCAGTACAGTTATCATGCTGCACAATATTTTGCAATTCTAACCGACCAATATTCCATCACTTTACTAGAGTGGCAGAATCATTAGGGTATATACAGTACCCCGTTAGAGACATGCCAGATACAATTATATCTTAGAAAACAGGGAGTATACAAGTAGTGGGATGAACAGAACATCAATCTGATTTTATCAGTACCATTACAGTGTCCTTTAATGGCATAACGGCCCAGTCAGAAGACTTGCGCGTCTGTATTACAATCAATATGAAATCCGTCACCTTCTATGGATCCGCTATTGTTTGACTTTCTTCCATTATCACATCAAAATCTTATCACCAAAATCTCGAAGAGAGAAAACGTAAAGTTCTATCGTCTGCAGTTCTAGTTCATTTTCTTCGGCGAGCTTAAGTCAATTTCCTCCCGCTTTCTGCGAACATATAAAATACTCCATTTAGACACTATACCTTCACCCGTAGGATCCATGGCTTCAACAAATGTCCGTCATAATGGGAATAAATAATCTTCGGCCGTCACTAGGTGGTGAGAGCTAGCAGCTTCATACAGTCCCTCTTTATGAATTTAATGTATAGAGATATTGGAAATTGACCTGTAGTCGGGATTTTCTTTATTACGAAAATCAAGCGCATTCTCCTGTGCGAATCTCTTGAGCTTTATAGAAATCCCTCTTGGTGGTGGAAAAGACATTTTGTCAATTCCATATACTAGTGGAATAATTGAGGTGAAGGCTGAGTGACTGGAGTCGAATTTCCCAGCTTTTCGAGAGTGTTACCTCAGCGTATATAAGAGAAAGTAGATATCATTCGTATTCTGCTGGCTTGCCATCTCTATAACCTTGGATGTAATTACTGTTTGGTTATTTGGTCTGTCCGAAATAGAAGATGGGTTTCTTTGTTTTGATATAAAGATGTTGGCAAGACGAGTTGAGTCAATATGCAAATTTCCCAAGGCGTTTCTTTATTTTGCAGTTCATAAAACCAAAGTTAATGTTTGTGGGGGTTGGCTGTTAGAAGTATACTTCTAGTAAAGTTGTCTTTCTAATATCTAATTAGGAAATCAATTTCCAAGTGATACATGCTTGCGAACAATTTTTGCGAAGCGTCGAGATCAATATCAGGGGATAATTTGAATTTCGACATAAATAATTCTCGATCTCAGCCTTTAGTCCACAAGTGCATGGCCGAAATGCCTCTGGTCTAAGTGAACTTCTCTCCAGTTGCTTAATCATGTTGAGATGCGTTGTAGTCAGTTCTAAAACGAGAAATTCAACCTCTGATCGACTGATTTTCCAAGAGTTATATAATACCGGTATTATGATTAATAATTCGAAAGCTTATGTTTGTTGCAAATTTCATTTCAGTTGTGAAGCTGAATGGTTACATGTCAAGATATAATAACGAGAAATATATGTGTCTCAACGGGAAAACGCTATCGGGCCTCTTATGTCATTGAAAACAGGAAAATTTATCCCTGACGGATAAATTCCTTTATATCGTTCAAGTGTAAATTTTGTACTGTTTTAGAATCACTGTATACATCATTGGGTTTCCCATGTGGGTTAAGCTACGGCATGAATAAGCATGTTGGTCGCCTAGGCTCCAGAGTACAAGAATATGTAGTGGTAGTATGATAATATCCCAGAATTCACTCGTCATCCAGGGTTTGTGATTCCATCTTCGCCAATGGCAGCATTTCCAAAGATTTGCCCTAAAGGAATAGTTACGTGAACACAAGAAAATCCCCCTTAGGAGTTACGTTATTAAAGCAAAAAAAAACAACGTTTCTTTAATTCTGCACAAAAGTCTTTCATACAAGCAAAATACTCAAGTTTTATGCTGTAAACTCAAAAAAGTCAAAAGTGACATATAGCAGCGTCAACATACATTTGAAGTGGAGCGTTCAAGTCTTTTGGGCTTTTTCGTAAATATTTTAGCATGAATTTTTTTATATATCTAAAATATGACACCTAAAACCAAACAATATTTCCATGAACTATCACGGCAGATATGGTGACGACTGCGAATATTTCAGATTCGCTTTGGTTCAGGTGTCAAATTTTAGAAATATACAAAATCTATACTAATGTATACGAAAAATCTCAAAACAGACAAAAGTCCAATTTCATAGGTCAGTAGACGCTGTTTAACATAACTTTGACTCTGAACATTAACGATATAAAACTTGTGAATTTGTCTGCACAAAAGAAGGTGGAGACCCACACCTCTCTTTATATAACATTGACTTTGATTGAGTTTTGTAAAAATGAATCAGCACTGTTGAAACATAGCAGAAAAATGACATAAATATCGAGGATCACCATATCAGCTTATGCTATGGATGGCCATCAAACTGGTTGATTAACACAGAAAACTTGATACGGAAATGCGGAAAACTAACACAAACGATTTTTAGATAGAACTGAACATAGATTTTTAATCCAAATTTCAGATTACACTTAAATCATCCTGTTTCATAAAAATGTGGCTCTACGACTTCATTTTCTTTCTAAAAACTTGAATACTTTCCTATCTATTCCCATGTTATTGCTATTAAAATGAAATAGTTGCCATGATAACAAATTTAGGCATATTCAAATACAATTGTGCAGAATTAACAATGAACATATTATTTTAATATACCAAAGATTTCATTTATTGATGCGAAATTTCCCTATTTTTATTAGGACCTGTTTCTGAGGTGTCGGTCTCAACTTTATATAAATTAATGATGGGCTATACTAATGTAACACCTACGGGAGTTTTTCCTTAGTTGATGTAACTAATGTTTGCAAGATTTTGACCTATATGCAAACTAAGACAATGATCATATAAGAAAACAACTGCGTTTTGCAGCAAAGGCCAATGCTTCGATAATGAACGGGATTTTGGATATTCAGCAATTGACAATTCTCGACAGCCCCCTTTTCTGAGAAGATATTGAACAAATATAATCAACGGAGCTCTATATTTTAACTGTACGATATACATATACGAAACGTGTCTCTTTACGAGAAATCTGTTAATGCTGCAATAAATCCTAAAAGAAATTACAATAGTTTTCTTGTGACAAAGTTATCAATACACATCAATTTTGTTCATTAATTAGTGCATGAAACTAATTTACTTCGGGTGGAATAATGAATCTCTAACATATTTAATAATTTTCAACAAAAAATCGAAATATTAGTCCACAAATAGACTCCAAATACATTCAGAAAAGCTCATCAAAATTAGTCTATTGATTTGAATGAAAGGATGCATTCATAACAGTATATGAAGCAATATAGTGCCAATTTAGCACAGTTTGAGTAATTACCATCCATTGTTTCTAGAAAATATTAATAAACAGATGTTTTTATTCTCTGACTGATACGATATTCTACATTGAGAGACATCCAGTCGTACAGTTACCGTGCTGCATAATATTTTGCGATTATAACCGACCAATATTCCATCACTTCACTAGAGTGGCAGAATTATGTTAATAAAAGGTATATACCCCGTTACAGACATCAGTACCATTGCAGTGTCCTTTAATGGCATAACGGCCCAGTCCGTAGACTTGCGTGTCTGTATCACAATCTATATGAAATCCGTCACCTTCTATGGATCCGCCATTGTTTGACTTTCTTCCATTATCGCATCAAAATCTTATCACCAAAATTGCGAAGAAAGAAACATAAAGTTCTATCGTCTGCGGCTCTAGTTCATTTTCGGCGAGCTTGAGTCAATTTCCTACCGCTTTCTGCGAACATATAAAATACCCTATAAATACCCGCTCCATTTATACACTATACCTTCACCCGTAGGATTCGTGGCTTCAACAAGACTGTCATAAGGGAATAAATAACCTTGGCCATCTTTAGGTGGTAAAAGCTAACAAATTCATACAGTCCCTCTTTGAAATTAATGTAGAGTTATTGGAAATTGCCCAGTAGTCGAGATTTTCTTTATTCCGAAAATCAAGCACATTTTCCTTCGCGAATCTCTTGAGCTTTATAGATATCCCTCTTGGTGTTGGAAAAGACATTTCGTCATTTACATATACAAGTGAAATAATTGAGGTAGAGGCTAAGTGACTAGAATCGAGTCCGCCAGCTGTCTAACGTGTTACCTCGGCGTATATAGGACAAAGTAGATCATTCGTATTCTGCTGGCTTGCCATCTCTATAACCTTGGGTGTAATTACTGTTTGGTTATTTTGTCTGTCTAAATGGAAGATAGGTTTCCTTATTTTGCATATAAAGATGTTGGCAAAACGAGTAATTGAGAAGCAACGTTGCCCTGCACATGCCGCAAATGGCATATCTTCTTTCTGGCTTGTCCTTGGCACAACAATATACGTCATGTTCATGAGACCTTGAAATAGAGCAGCAGCGAGACAATATAATGGATGATTGTCTATAGATAATGACGAATTTTTCCCAAATTATCGTTTCACTTTTCTGGCGATCCTGTCTCCGTTTGGTCCAAGATCTAATCGCCCATAGGTAGTACAACGGGCATCTTGATTGATGGTAGACAGATTGCGTTAACCTGCATAGCCTTTGCCGCTCCGATCTATTTTGAAGAAACGTGAAACAGCTGCTGAGAGTTTTTCCGACTTCAATTTCTTTCTACCGGACAAAAACTTGAATATTTTGAATACTTTCCTATTTATTCCCATGTTATTGCTATTAAACTGAGATAGTTGCCATGATAATAAATTTAGGTATATTCAAATACAATTTTGCATAATTGTTAACAATGCTACCAAAGATTATATTTATTCATGCCATGATGTGTCTGATGTGTCGTTCTCTAATTTAAATTAACCCTATCTGGCATGGACCTTTTGGGACCTCTTGTGACCGGGGGTGGGGGGGCATTACGCCGTAGCTGGGGGGCTGAAACTTACCACACTATACCCTTGGATCAAGCTCTACCAGAAAATGTAAACAAATCCAAGATGGCCGCTTTGATGACGTCATTTTCAATTTCTCCGCAAAAACTGCATGATAAATTAGTAAATATTAATGTGATGTGAAATAAAATAGTTTTTGCCCGCTTTTCATCGCGGAAAAGCAGAAATTTTGAAGAAATATGACAGAAACATTACTTTTCTGGGACCCCACGTGGCCGCCATCTTGAATTTTCTCATGATCCTCTGCTCAGGGGGTTATGCAAATGGGATCAAAATTACCCCAATATGATAAACTATAAAGTGACGGAGTTTCAGCTCTACATTTTTTGTCGTTCCGGAGATAGCGCAGAAAGTTTGGTATGGGAGGCCATTTTGCACCCCCTCCCCTCACCCGCAGGCCAGGTAGGGTTAATTAAGTATGGGCTTTACTAATGTAACACCTGAGAGAATGAGTTAGAAAATAAAATGGCGCTTTAAAATCTGCGGTGTCTTATACTGTTACGTCTGATTGGTAAATATAAGTCAAGACAGTTATGACTTGTCTGAAAGGTCTGCCAGAACAGTAATATAGAAGACCATAATAACTACATTAGATGTTCCCTGTCTTTATGTAGAACGGAACTTAAACTGAGTGGATAGTTATGTGGTTCAATAGGTGAGAATTGGACAAGATTCAGAGCCATTCCTTGTAATAAATCATATTTAAATAGCTCTCAGCTCACACATATGATGTTACAGTCTATAAAAGTGGGATTTCATATTCGTCGCAAATAGACAAACATGTTGGCTCTTTGAAACTCAAATATTTTCATTCGGAGGGCGTTGCTGATCTTATAAGAAAACAACCGTGTGTTTTGCAGTGAAGGCAAATGCTTCGATGATGAACCGCGTTTTGAATATTCAGCAATCGACAATTGTTGACACCCCTTTTTTCTGAGAATATATTGAGCTGATATAATCAACCGAGCTCTATATGTGACGTGTATCTATCTGTACGATTTTCGAAACGTGTCTCTTTACGAGAAATCTGTTAATGCTGCAATAATTCCTGCAGTAAATTGCAATGGTTTTCTGGTGACATAATTAGCAATACACATCAATTTAGTTCATTAGTGCACGAACCTAATTTATTTCGGCTGGAATAATGATTCTCTATCATATTTAATAATTTTCAGTAGAAAACGATTGAATAATTGGTCCACAAATAGACCCCAAATATCTTTAGAAAACCTTAAATCATCAAAATTAATCTATTGATTTGAATGCAAAGGATATATACGATTCATAACAGTATATGAAGCAATATAGTGCCAATTTCGCACCGTTTTGGATAATTACCATCCATTGTTTCGGGAAAATATTAATAAGCAGATGTTTACTCTGACTGATACAATATTCTGCATTAGGGGAAATCTAGTCGTACAGTTACTGTGCTGCACAATATTTTGCAATTCTAACCGACCAATATTCCATCACTTTACTAGTGGCAGAATTATTAGGGTATATACTGTACGCCGTTACAGACATGCCAGATACAATTTATCTTAGACAAAACAGGAATTGTACAAGAAGTGGGATGAACAGAACATAATTCTGATTTCAAGAGTACCACTGCAGTGTGCTTTAATTTCATAACTGTGGAGATATTGGAAATTGTCCTGTAGTCGGGATTTTCTTTATTACGAAAATCAAGCGCATTCTCCTGCGCGAATCTCTTTTGCTTTATAGAAAGCTCTCTTGGTGACGGAAGAGACATTTTGTCCATTCCATATACTAATGGAGTAACTGAGGTGGAGGCTGAGTGACTGGAATCGAATCCCCAGCTTGTCTAGAGTGTTACCTCAGCGTATATAGGAGAAAGTAGATCATTCGTATTCTGCTAGCTTGCCATTTCTATAACCTTGGGTGTAATTACTGTTTGGTTATTTTGTCTGTCTAAATAGAAGATAGGTTTCATTATTTTGCATATAAAGATGTTGGCAAAACGAGTTAGGTCAGAATTCAAAAGCGACGTTGCCCTGCAGATGCCGCAAATGACATATCTTCTTTCTGGCTTGTCCTTGGCACATATATAAATACGTCATGTTCATGAGATCTTGAAATAGAGCAGCAGCGAGACAATATAATGGATGATTGTCTATAGATAATGGCGAATTTTCCCACAGTTGTCGTCTGACTTTTCTGGCGATCCTGTCTCGGTTTGGTCCGAGATCTAATCTCCCATAGGTAGTACAACGTGCATCTTGATTGATGGTAGACAGATTGCGTTAACCTGCATAGCCTTTGCCGCTCCGACCTATTTCGAACAAACGTGAAAGAGATGCTTAGAGCTTTGCGACTTCAATTTCTTTCTACCGGACAAAAACTTGAATATTTTGAATACTTTCCTATTTATTCCCATGTTATTGCTATTAAACTGAGATAATTGCCATGATAATAAATTGAGGCATATTCAAATACAGTTTTGCATAATTGTCAACAGTGATACCAAAGATTATATTTATTCATGCCATGAGAAAATTCTCCATTTTTATTAGGACATGTATATGTCGTTCTCTAATTTAAATTAATTAAATATGAACTTACCTAATGTAACACCTGAGGGAGATTTTCGTGTGTTGATGTAACTAATCTTTCCAAGATTTTGACTCATATGAAGACTAAGAGAACTAGTTAGAAAATAAAATGGCGCTTTTAAAACTGGGTTGTCTTATACTATTACTTCTGATTGATAAATATAAATCAAGACAGTTATGACTTGTCTGAAAGGTCTGTCAGGACAGCAATATAGAAGACCATAATAACTACATTAGATGTCCCCTGTCTTTATGTAGAACGGAACTTAAACTGAGTGGATAGTTATGTGGTTTAATAGGGGAGAATTGGACAAGAGGCAGAGTCATTTCTTGTAATAAATAATATTTGAATTGTTCTCAGCTCGCACGTATGATTTTACAGTCTATAAAAGTGGGATTTCATATTCGTCGCAAATAGACAAACATGCTGGTTCTCTGAAACTCAAATATTTGCATTCGGAAGGCTTTGGTGATCATCTAAGAAAACAATCTTGTGTTTTGCAGCCAAAGCCAATGCTTCGATAATGAACCGGATTTTGGATATTCAGCAATTGACAATTCTTGACACCCCTCTTTTCTGAGAAGATATTGAACAAATATAATCAACCGAGCTCTATATTTGACGTGTATCTATCTCTACGATATACGAAACGTGTGTCTTTACGAGAAATCTGTTAATGCTGCAATAAATCCTGCAGGAGATTAAAATAGTTCTCTGGTGACAAAGTTAACAATACACATTAGTTTAGTTCATTAATTAGTGTACGAAACTATATTTACTTCGGGTGGAATAATGATTCTCTAACATATTTAATAATTTTCAACAAAAACAAATCGAAATATTGGTCCACAAATAGACTCCAAATACATTCAGAAAAGCTCATCAAAATTAGTCTATTGATTTGAATGCAAAGGATGTATGCGATTCTATACAGATATATCAGGTTTCGCGGGTGTATTTGCGATATATTCCGGTCAAGACCATAGAAAATTTCCCGAGCGTTAGCGAGGGAAATTTGCCATGGTCGAGACCGGAATATATCGCAAATACACCCCCGAAGCCTGGTATATCTGTATAATTACACCGCATATGCTAAAGAGAAGCATAGATGAAGACAGAAAGATAATACAAAGTAATATAAAATAGACCCGAACTTTATTTGTCGGCGTAAATTCACGTAGAATTATTTGAGTAGCAAGTTCGTTTGCCGGGAGAATTTCAAAGTCTATGGCTCTGCCTTTTGCTGTACAGTAGTCCTTCAGTAGTTTCACAGCAATTTTAGTCGACTTTTATGTGTTTCTAGGATTGTTGCTACTCAGAAACGAGTCGATCTCATCGCCAGCAAACGCCCCAAATCTGTCGTCTGTGGACGCTGCCATGTTTGTTTACAAACAAGATGGCGAAGATCGCCATCAGGGGAGATAATTCGGCGGCGGGATAATTCGGCAAATACTTTTAGGCAAATACCCCGCTGCCAAGGCAACGGAAGGCAAATTTCCCGCTGCGCCTGACAGTCGCGTGAGAATGACGTGTGGATGAGAATTTGCCATAAATGCCCCGGCTTAGAACCAATCAAAACTCGTCTATCTTATATAAGGTGTAATTAATATATATATATATATATATACGGGGTCGAGTTCGTGTGCACAAACAGCAAATAACGACCGACTCACTTAGGTACATGCATGTATGTAAGCACATACATTCATGTGGAAAAGATAAATTCTCTATTTTTCCCTTCTACAAGGTCACAAACTCCACATCTGTTCAAAGGTGGTTAGATATAAAAGAAGACGAATTTATCAAATTTCACAGCCCCACCCTGAACAGATAATTGCATCACCCGCTTGTATCTTTATTAACTATTATGAAAGATACTATATGTATATGCATCTTTATTTTGTGAATTGTACATGGAACGAATCATATTTATGACTAATACATGTATACATATACTATGCAAATCATTTCTATATTTAATGTATATAAAATGCTAACCTTGTAACATTGTACTAATATTGGTTTGCATGTTACAATGAGATTTATAACCGCTTAATTGACTCACAATATTATGTACCGCCATTTACCTTAGAGATTATCATAATGCGAGCTAATGACGAAATAAGTTAATCCGTACATGTTCGGACAATTTCTATTGTTTACTGTATCGAATACGATTAAGCATTATGTCTTTACTTGTTTGTTACTATGGCCATTTTGTTGTTATATAATTATGCTATAAAAAAGCCCACTGTAATGAAAATAATATTACTTGCTCTCTGAAGAAGCTGAAGTAAAACAGCAGAAATGCGCATCAGAGCTATGTGACCGTGTTGGCAGTTAATCTTTTTTTCATTTATATTTCTTCTCGTTAGACTCTTTTACCTTTTCACTATATATATATATATATATATATGAAGCAATATTGTGCTAATTTAGCACAGTTTGGATAATTACCATCCATTGTTTGGAGAAAATATTAATAAGCAGATGTTTACACTGACTGATACAATATTCTACATTAAGCGGAATGTAGCCGTACAGTTTACCATGCTGAACAATATTTTGCGATTCTAACAGACCAATATTCCATCACTTTAACAGAGTGGCAGAATTATTAGGGTATATACCCCGTTACAGACATGCCAGATATAATTTATCTTAGAAACACAGGGAATATACCAGCAATGGGATGGACAGAACATCAATCTTATTCCATCAGTATCATTGCAGTGTCCTTGAATGTCATAACGACCCAGTCAGAAGACTTGTGCGTCTGTATTACAATCTATATTAAATACGTCGCCTTCTATGGATCCGCCAATGTTTGACTTTCTTCCATTATCGCATCAAAATCTTACCACCAAAATTGCGCAGAAAGAAACATAAAGTCCTATCGTCTGCGGCTCTAGTTCATTTTCGGCGAGCTTGAGTCAATTTCCTACCGCTTTCTGCGAACATATAATATACCCTATAAATTTCCGCTCCATTTATACACTATACCTTCACCCGTAGGATTCGTGGCTTCAACAAGACTGGCATAGTGGAAATAAATAACCTTTGGTCGACTTTAGGTGGTGAAAGCTAGCAACTTCATGCAGTCCCTCTTTGAAATTAATGCAGAGTTATTGGAAATTGCCCAGCAGTCGAGATTTTCTTTATTCCGTAAATCAAGCACATTGTCCTTCGCGTATCTCTTCAGCTTTATAGATATCCCTCTTGGTGTTGGAAAAGACATTTCGTCATTTCCATATACAAGTGGAATAATTGAGGTGGAGGCTGAGTGACTGGAATCGAGTTCCCCAGCTTGTCTGCAGTGTTATCTCAGCGTATATAAGAGAAAGTATAGATCATTCGTATTCTGCTGGCTTGCCATCTCCATAACCTTCGGTGTTATTACTATTTGGTTATTCTGTCTGCCAAAAATAAAAGATGGGTATGTTTTTTTTGCATATAAGATATTGGCAAAACGAGTTAGGTCAGAATGAAATTTTCCCATCTTTTTTCTTTATTTTACAGTTCATAAAACAAAACTGTTTGTGAATTGCTGTTTGTGCTGTTTGGTTGTTACGAGTATACCTAATGTAAAGTTGACTTTCCAATATCTTATTGAAGAATAAATGTCCAAGTGATACATGCTTGCGAACGTTTTTGAGAATCGTCGAAATCAATATGAGAGGGTATGAATTTCCACATAAATACGGCTCGATCTAAGTCTATCGTCTGCGACAACTGCATGGCCGAAATGTCCCTGGTTTAAGTGAACTTCTCACCAATTGCTTAAATCATGTTGAGGTTCGTTGTAAGCATTGCTAAAACGAGAAATTTAACCATTGATCGACTATACTTAAAATGAATGCTAATCTACTCGAATGTCCTGAAAATCTCTGCTCTAGTAATTTTTCTTTCAAAGGGAATTCGGAAACTCGATTTTTGATCTTCCGTTTTCAAGAGTTATATAATAGAGGTACACTCTTAAAACACAAGTGTTGTAATGGTAACATTTTCTAAGTGTTATACTCAATACAACACTTTAAAATGTTGAATACTAGTATTATAACATTTAATGTGTCATAATCTTAAAGACTCTTCGGATTTTAACAACATCTAAACAATGTTGTGTTATTTTCGCGCCAGGCAAGGTGGCGCGCAGAGACAGTGAGTAATTTGATTGGCTCCTGCTTCACGTGATTCTTCTGCCATTGCTGGAAAGCATGAGCCTGCCTGTGTGGGAAAATTCAACGTGCCGTTTCGGTAAGTTTGGTTGTTGTTAGAACGTGTTGTTTTGTTAATTTTCTTTGTAACTGATTGAATACATGAGTAACTTGTTGTTATTGTTCATCTTGATGCTCTTCTCCTTTCCGGCACTCTGATTCGGGTGTTGGCAATCCTTGACCTTGTTCGCATCATCATCCGAGTCACCGAGTGCAACTGAACCGAGAAAGCTGGAATGTGAACATATAGGCCTATCGGATTATTCTCAGTTCCGATCTGTGATTACCTAGTAAATTATGATTAAACGGAGATCGGGAAAATGCCCATACTATATTATGATTAATAATTCGAAAGCTAATAGTGTTTTTTTTCTTCAAATTTCTCAAAGCGAAACCGCTACAGGGCCGCTTATGTCAAAGAAAACAGTGGCTCTTTGTCAGACACAGGCAAACAAGCAGAACAGGTATTTCATGGCCTTTGGTCGTCAAAAATCAGTGGGAATCACCTCAGACTTGGTTTCCTTCCGTAATTTGGGCGTCCTGATGATGTTTGGTTATAGCGTTAATAATTTGTCAACTCTTACTAAGTTGTCATATTTTCAACTCTTGAGTTGAAAATCCTTGCAGGCATGAATTATCCGTGTATTCTAATGCGAAGTCTAAGATTTTGGCACATATTAAGACTTAGAGAAGCAGTCGCTGTATAAAATGACACATTTCTTACTGGCCTTTTCACCCTACTGAATCGACAAGTATGATTATAGGTGAAGGCACCAGTCCATTTGTCATGCGACCATGAACTGTAGATTGGATCACTTCACATTGAAGCGGGATAACAGCTGCAATGTTATAATGAGGCAACGTATGATTGTATATCAGATATGTCGACAGTCCATGGTAGCTACCATTTGTCTTGGCAACAGTCCATTTGGCGAATCATTGGCCAAGGTTACACGGTTCACGTCAGTTCGGACTGACCGTATTTTGACCTACCATGGACTGTCGATCGATCCGATGATGATACCATGGACTGTCGTAATATCAGACAGACAGAGAATAAACTATTAATGGTTCATATTCCTCTTAAACACACACAAGTGAAAGGAATCGAGAGATGAATGAGTCAGTGATACATGAGGCAGTTGGTAAGTTCCCACGTGTTCATTTTGTGCTCATTTCCTCACACTATAATTCGATGCTAATACCTACCATTGACTGTCCACCAACACCTAAATTGGCTGAAAACACCTCTCGCCGCAAAAATGTTTAAAATTTTTGTTAACTTGAAATAGTAATAACCCTACATTTGGTGACAATATAGTACGATATCTCTCCATCAAAAAATGACTGGACACCAGTAACCATACCTGTCATCGATATGCTGAAAATCGTTCATTTTCGGCTGTGGTCACTGTCGTCTGGTCAGACACACACCCACGCTTGATAACGAAACCACCGAAAAACCTACCATTGACTGTGATTTGACACGTGACCGGCGGTGTTTACCTACAATCATAATTGTCGATTCAGTAGGGTGCATTTGGTGTTTCATAATTAGTACATATAGCGAATACAGATGGTTACAAGAAAACTTATTGATGCAGATGCATCAATGCCGGCGGAAACGTTTGTAGCTTATAATCTGCGTATTACAAGCCGATTACGTGTGCAACTGGTGAATACAGGTCACGATGCACATTATGGTAAAAAAACGTCGATTTGTTTGTTTTCCTTAAAGGTTTGACTAATGTAGTTCGCGCAAGAACCCATCTGGAAAGTGTGGGGTTAGCCGGAAGTTAAGTGCTTGCTGGCAAAATGTGCACATGAACCGCATGTCAAACTAGGACTTTGAAAGTAATGTTCTCCGGTTGACGTATTAAGTCACTTCATATAGCCTGATGTAAGAGATCGCGCTGTGGCATTATACGGGACCCATCATCAAGCCACTATTTCTTTATTGATGTCTGTCATTGTGAATTAAGCCCATTTTGCTGCAGACGTACACATGGTACAGGTGAATAACTTGATCATGTATGGTCATCGATTTGGTCTCTCAGCCGTAATAAAATAGTACTAAAGGACATTTATTCGATGAATTCATTATAACAGAATTAATATTAATGTGTAAACTACGAACGGGTGATACAGTCCTGTCGTTTTACGATATAAAACTAGTTGGATCACTCCACGGCACGTCTGTGAAGTATGGCTCGAGAAAACACCTGTTACTCGTCCAATATCAGGATGGCCGCTCCCATGTTTACCGAATTCAAATAATTTGTGTGACTGTGAAAGATCTTCCGGAACAACGAAAGCCTAATGTTGCAGCAACGTTGTCACAACGTAAACTCGCTATACATCTGGGAACAAAGCATCATCATTCCATTTAGGTGTTCCCGGTGTCTTTATATGGAACGGAACTTACAGTGACTGGACTACTCTAGGGCAACATGTATAGATGAGAATATGACCACAGACAGAGACATTTCTAGCAATAAATCATATATGCTATGTCTGTTATGAGAGGAAATTGCTCCCGGTCCCTCGTCATGACGAGTCTGGACAAATGATTGATACACACAAGTATAGACAGCTCCTAAATCACACACCTGTTACACTCTATAAAAGTAGCATTCTGGAAGAACCAATCTATTGTTGGCGAATTCATATTTGTCGAGAATAGACAACCACGCTGGCTCGCTGGAACCTGAAAATTCGGAAGTGGTTGGTAGTTTTGGAGATTGAAGGCCAATGCTTCTGTTATTTCATTGAACCGAATTTTGAGTATTGAAGACGCAACAACTCTTGATAACGCAATTTAACCTATCTGGCCTGGGCTTTTTGGGACCTGTTAATTGTGGCCCGAAATTATTTTTCTTACCCCTTGAGCTAGTGGGCTGAAACCTACCACACTATACCCCTGGGTCAAGCGCTACCAGAAAATGCAAAAAAAATCCAAGATGGCCGCTATGATGACGTCACAGTGACGTCATTTTCAAAATCGGCATTTTTTGGTCAATTTTTCAGTCAGATTTTCCGAATTTTATATTTTCGCATCACATTAATAAATATTAATGTGATGTGAAATAAAATAGTTTTTGCCCGCTTTTCATCGCGGAAAAGCAGAAATTTTGGAGAAATATGACAAAAACATCGCTTTTCTGGGACCCCACGTGGCCGCCATCTTGAATATTCCCATTATCCCCTGCTCGGGGGGTTATGCAAATAGGCTCAAAATGACCCCAATATGATAAACTATAAAGTCACGGAGTTTCAGCTCTCTATTTTTTGTCGTTCCGGAGATTGCGCAGAAAGTTTGGTAGGGGGGGCCATTTCGCTCCCCCCCCCCAAGACCAGGTAGGGTTAACTGAGAGCGTATGGGGGAAACATGGTTAACCGAACTCTGTATCTAACGCCTATCGGTATACGGATTGCGTTTCCTTACGTGAAATCTACCAATGCTGTAATAAATTAGCTGCGGGCTGTATACTGTCCGAATTATTTGTGGAATTTCATTTTGCGAAGCAATAAACGAAACATATGAAATACGGCTCACAGATACTCAAAGAATCGAATCCTACTCATTTTTCACCTACAAATCTAAGTCCGGACATTTCTTGGTCTACCAAATATTGTACAAAGTACTACATGTATCATCTTCCCCTCATTTCACAGTCTGCCATCAATTCATCAGTTCAGTGATTATATATTCTCTTCTTCGATATTAGCGAAGTTCGAATATCAGCGTGTAGGGTCATGAGACTTTTTTGTCAATCCTGCAGCATTTTCCCACCACCATGACCATGTTATTTCTCAATTGTTATCCGAATATGGTGAAATTCTGCTGGTCCTTTGTCCCGAAGTTCACCATCTGTACATAGTCTTTTTGAGATATAGTCATTTCATACTATATGTTAATAATGTACGGAATAGGTGCTTTATCGGCATCGAGCCTTTCTGACTGGTGTTCTGAATAAGAACAGGCATTAATTATTTTCTCCAGATTACTATTAGCCGTCTCTTACATCCGATGGTGACACAACTCATTAATTTTCATCAGATGTGTCGACAGAGCTATTATATTTTTGTTCTTCGATGTTTGTATCGAACTTCGATTGAGCCGGAGCTAGGGGTCGTGCGGTCATTCCAGCCATGTGTACACAATAAAAGAGATATAAAAGCGTGGCGGAGTTACAAAACATAATATATATCACTCATGATCATTTCGATGTCGTTGGGATGACGGCCTGCATGCGAGTCGATTTATTGTCAGTACCCTGGCATTTACCCCACCACCAGGTGTATATTTCTAAATCAAGAGGTAGATGGATTTGATATAACGGGTGACATAAACGGACGATTTATCATTGTTCTATTAACGATCATCCATCACTACCTGGTCTATCCGATCAATTTAAGGAGTGGCGATTGCGGTTAGTTCGTGTTCTCAGTATATACAAGAAGGCAGCTTCCAACTTTAATATCATAAGGTGTCTAGTTATAAGTGAGGCGTAATACGCGTTAGATACGACCATTGGCGGACAACGTCTGTCCAAAGATTTCGTCGGTGTTAATGATTTCTAGATCTCTTGTTTCAAATCGTTCTCATCCAGATCCCAAGCTGACATGGGCCTATTCACGAATATCAGTTGTAGTTGGAAAATCTCGACGCGATTAACCGTCTTCAAAAAGACGTTGAAGGCATAAAAAAGGATCACTTAAGGCATCAAGATATTTCCATTCTTGTCCACCAAAACCGAATTTCTGCGCATAAGACTTTGACTAAATTAGGACATGTGTGTGAGGTGTCGGTCCCCACGTTAAATAAATTAATTTTGGGCTTTACCAATGTAACACCTATGGGATTTTTTCGTGTGTTGATGTAACTAAACTTTCCGAGATTTTAACCCATATGAAGACTAAGAGAATGATTTAGAAAATAAAATGGTGTTTTTAAAACTGAGTTGACTTCCTATATTACTTCTGATTGGTGAACATTAGATGTTCCCTGTATTTATGTAGAACGAAACTTAACTTGAGCGGATAGTTGTGTGGCTTCATAGGTGAGAATAGGACAAGAGACAGTGCCATTTCTTGTAATAAATCATAATTAGCTTCCAGCTCATACATATATGTTACAGTCTGTACAAGTTGGATTTCATATTCGTCGCAAATAGACAAACGTGTTGGCTCTCTGAAACTCAAATATATTTCATTGGAGGGGCTTTGTTGATCATCTATAAGAAAACAACCATTTGTTTTGTAGTGAAGGCCAATGCTTCGATGATGAACCGACTGTTGGATATTCAGCAATCAACAATTCTTGACACCCCCCTCTCCCTTCTCTGAAAATATATTTAAAAAATATAATCAACCGGGCTCTATATGCGACGTGTATCTATCTGTACGATATACGAAACGTGTCTCTTTACGAGAAATCTGTTAATGCTGCAATAAATCCTGCAGGAAATACAATAGTTTTCTTGTGACAAAGCAACACACAACAAGTTAGTTAGTTAATTAGTGCACGAAACTAATTTATTTCGGGTGGAATAATGATTCTCTAACATATTTAATAATTTTAACCACAAAAATTTTTTCGAAATATTGGCCCACAAATAGACTCCAAATACATTCAGAAAAGCTCATCAAAATTAGTCTATTGATTTGAATGAAAAGGAGGTATAAGATTTATAACAGTATATGAAGTAATGTATAGTGCCAATTTAGCACAGTTTGGATAATTACCATCCATTGTTTCAAGAAAATATTAATAAGCAGATGTTTACTCTGACTGATACGATATTCTTCATAGAGGGAAATCTAGCCGTAGAGTTATCGTGCTGAACAATATTTCGCCATTCTAACAGACAGAATTATTAGGGTGTATACCCCGTTACAGACATGCCAGATACAATTCATCATAGAAACACAGGGAACATACCAGCAATGAGATGGACAGAACATCAATCTTATTCCATCAGTGCCGTTGCAGTGTCCTTTAATGGCATAACGGCCCAGTCAGAAGACTTGTGCGTCTGTATTACAATCTATATTAAATACGTCGCCTTCTATGGATCGGCCAGTTTTTGACTTTCTTCCTTTATCACATCAAAGTCTCATCACCAAAATCTCGACGAGAGAAACATCCTATCGTCTGCGGTTCTAGTTCATTTTGTTCGGTTGTCTTAAGTCAATTTCCTCCCGCTTTCTTCTGAATATATAAAATACTCTATAAATACCCGCTCCATTTAGGCACTATACCATCATCCGTAGGATTTGTGGCTTCAACAAAAGACTGTCATAATGGGAATAAATAACCTTTGGCCGTCACTTGATGGTAAAAAGCTAGCAACTTCATGTATTCCCTCTTTATGAATTTAATGTAGAGTTATTGGAAATAGTCCTGTAGTCGGGATTTTCTTTATTCCGAAAATCAAGCACATTCTCCTTCGCGAATCTCTTGAGCTTTAATAAAAGCGTACCTGAGATACAACACATATCACCAATCGTTAGATTCTTGGTATGTGCTTTAGAATAGGTTAACCAGAAGACTATTCTGTGAAGTCATGTGACGCAGTCAGTATGTCGGCACCTCTTCCCACTTCCCTTATATGTGTTGTAATTATAGAAATCCCTCTTGGTGATGAAAAAGACATTTTGTCCATTCCATATACAAGTGGAATAATTGAGGTGGAGGCTGAGCGACTATAGGATAGAATCCCTCAGCTTGTCTCGAGTGTTACCTCACCGTATATAGAAGAGCGTAGATCATTCGTATTCTGCTGGCATGCCATCTCTATAACCTCGGGTGTAGTTACTGTTTTGGTTATTCAAAATAGAAGATGCATATTTTGCATATAAAGATGTTGGAAAAACAAGTTAGGTCAGAATGCAAATTTCCCATCATGTTTCTCTATTTTGCAGTTCATAAAACCAATGTTTTTGTGAATTGCTGTTTGTGCGGTTTGGTTATTACGAGTATACTTCTAGTAAAGTTGATTATCAATATCTTATTAGAGAATAAATTTCCAAACGATACACACTAGATTGCGAACGTTTCTGAGAATCGTCGAGATCATAAATATCAGACGGTAATTTGAATTTCTACATAAATACGACTCTATCTCAGTCTTTTGCCTGCGACAATTGCATGGCCGAAATACCCCTGCATGGTCTAAGTGAACTTCTCTCCAATTGCTTAATCATGTTGAGGTCCGTTGTAATCAGTTCTAAAACGAGAAATTTAACCATTGATCGACTACTTAAAATGAATGCTAATCTACTCGAATGTTCTGAAAATCTCTGCTCCAATAATTTGTCTTTCAAAGAGAAATCGGAAACTCAAATTTTGATTCTCCGTTTTCAAGAGTTAAAAAATACAGGTATTATGATTAATAATTGGAAAGCTTATGTTTTTTTTCCAAATTTCTCAAAGAGAAACCGCTACCGGGCCGCTTATGTCAATGAAAACAGTGGCTTTTTGTCAGACATAGGCAAACAAACAGAACAGTTATTTCATGGTCTTTGATCGTCAAAAATCAGTGGAAATCACCTCAGACTTGGTTTTCGTCCGTACTTTGGGCGTCCTGATGATGTTTGGTTGTAGCGTTAATAATTTGTCACCGCTTTGCACAAGTAAACTGGTATTTTTATGCAATTACAGATTATTTTTTTCCACACTCCATAACCAAACATCATCAGGACTCCCAAAATTAGTGTTTGAGGATTCGAAGTCATTTCAACCATAAAACACTAATATGTTACAAGACTTTTCACACTCTAATGAGGTAGAAACCTAATTTTATTACGTATAGATTTAATTTGTCTAGCCTTTTTTGGCTCAACGACCTTATTTGTGGAGTTACTGCCTTTAAACATGCATATTGAGACTTTCAGAAATCCTTGCAGGGATGAATTATCCGTGGATTCTATAATGTGAAGTCTTAAGATATTGGCACATCAAGACTTAGAGAAGCAGTCGCTGTATAAAAGGGCACCAAACTTACTGGACCGTCCTTCTGGTGTTTCATAATTAGTACATATAGCGAATACAGATGGTTATAATTTGTCTGACTGTGAAAGGTCTTCCGGAACAAAGTCTAATGTTGAAGCAACGTTGTCACAACGTAAATTCCCTATATATCTGGGAACAGAGCAACATCATTCCATTTAGGTGCCCCCGGTGTCTTTATATGGAGCGACTGGACCACTCTGTAGCAACGTGTATAGGTGAGAATATGACCGCAGACAGAGACATTTTTAGCACTAAATCATGTATGCTATATCTGTAATGAAAGGAAATTGCTCCCGGTCACTTGTCATGACGAGTCTGGACAAATGATTGATACACACAAGTATAGACAGCTCCCAAATCACACATCTGTTACACTCTGTAAATGTAGCATTCTGGAAGAACCAATCTATTGTTGGCGAATTCATATTTGTCGAGAATAGACAACCGGGCTGGCTCGCTGGAACCTGAAAATTAGGCTTCAGAAGTCGTTGGTATTTTTGCAGATTGAAGGCCAATGCCTCGATTATTTCAATGAACCGAATTTTGATTATTGAAGACGCGACAACTCTTGATAACGCAATTTAACTGAGAGCATATGGGGAAAACATGGTTGACCGAACTCTATATCTAACGCGTATCGGTATACGGATTACATTTCCTTATGTGAAATCTACCAATGCTGCAATAAATGAGCTGCGGGCTTTATACTGTCCTATTTATTTGTGGAATTTCATTTTACAAAGCAATAAACGAAATATATGAAATGCGGCTCACAGATACTCAATGAATGGAATCCTATTCATTTTTCACCTACAAATCTAAGCCAGGACATTTCTTGGTCTACCAAATATTGAACAAAGTACCATCACCTTTCTCTCAGTTAACAATCCACCATCAATTCATCAGTTCAGTTATTATATCTTTTGTTCTTCAATATTAATATCCATTTCCACTTAACCCATTCCATTCAAGTTGTTCACATAAACATCTATTATAAAAACGTGGCCTAGATACAGAAGATCACTGGGGTACACTCTTGATTCTTCCTATGTCCTTTGTAGGAACGAAGTCCGAATATCAGCCTGTAGGATCATGTGATTTTTTGTCAGTCCGCGGCGGCATTCTCCCACCACCATGGCCATGTAATTTCGGAATTGTTATCCGAATATGGTGAAATTCTGCTGGTGCTTTGTCCCGAGTTTCACTGCCTGTACATAGTCATTTGCCGCTCTAGATATTTCACACTATATGTTAATAAAGCATGGGATAGATGCTTGATCGGCGTCGGGCCTTACTGCCCTGTGTTCTGAATAAGAACATGCATTATTTTCTCCAGATTATTATTAGCCGTCTCTTACATCCGTTCGTCACACAGCTCATGTAGACTTACATTTTTGTTCTTCGATATTTGTATCTAAATTCGCCTGAGCCAGTGCTAGGGGTAGTGTGGCCATTCCAATCATGTGTCCACATGAATATATTTCTAGCTATATGTGAGCTGTAATACGCGTTAGAAATCACGAATATAGGGAACTTCAAATAACATAGTATCTTTAATGCTGAAATCCGGGAGAGATTCACATGGTGATGACATGAACCCCCACAATCAAAGCGTGACAATGCATTAAAAAAAAATAACGTTACTTTGGGCAACGCATTTTCGGCGATCTCGAACTCTCGCCAACCCATGTAATGCTTAAATTGCCATTCTTCAACATTTCAGCACCGAACCAGAACAGAGAGTGACGATGTTTACACATGAAACATTGTTGTTTGGCGCAAAGTGACGTTGAGTTTTGTCTTGATGCCTGACGTGACACTCTAAACGACGTTACAACGTCGTGATAATGGCTGTTTTTATCACACAAAGCCTACTCAACAATAAAGGGGGTGGATTTGGAACATTTCAGTCCCCTCGGTTTGTGGCAAATTGTTCGTATACGTTTGATATTGATCTGGGAATGCTCAAAAATGTGAAAATATAAAAATCCTACCAGCGTTATGCATTTCGCAGTCTATATAATAGTCTACTATCAGTCAAGGTAACTGCGCTGGCTCAACAAGTCTCATAATTACACGATTATTCACAAGTGAACAGACATGATACGCCCATTTTTGCCAGCCAAGCATGCTAAGTTCTTATAAATGTGTGACACAAACGACTGACCACTTTAGTCAGTCGTCTACTTTGGAACTCGTCAAAAATCAATAGTTTGCTCCGTATAAATTTTCTTATTTGCAGCTTGTTTAACAAACTGAATCCAGTCAAGTTGCCTAATGTTAAATCGCAAACAATCTGTGACCGTACATATGAAATCGTTGAACTTTGTCTGACAGATGGGCAATTCATTATGACATCACCCCATGCAATTCAGTACATGAAACAATCATTATGGAGTTTTATAACGAGGGAATTACAAACTCATCTCAAACGTGTTATATTATCAATATCATGGAGTAATGGTACTCAGGTTACAGAGTTCAGTTTGTTATACACGCTGCAAAACAGAGAAAATATATGCGGAACCAACTACTGATTCTTGACGACCTTCAAAGTAGACGACTAATTAAAAGTCGGACTTGAGTACCAATATGTTCATTTTTGATCAGGCACTGCTATACTCAAAATAGGATAAATGTGATCACAAACTATTAACGATATAAACTACTGTTTTTTTTATATTGAGACATTTCATCATTCTGTATTGAAGTTAGGATTACAATTTTGTGATATAAAAGAGTAGAGATCGGGCATAACTAAGAGTCATGTCGTGACAAGGAACCATTAACGTCCATGCAACTTCCGGCAAAACACATTAAACATATGATTTATTGTCCTTATATGGCGAGAGAATGGATAACACAAGGATAGTTTTGTATCATTTATTGGTGAGGAAGTTGACAAATCCGTTCCATTCGTTATTCTGTTTTCGTGTGAATGTAACATTTAATGTGAAATCGAGTTATGCCGTGCAACCAGTTCCCCCATACATCTGAATTCTAATATCTAATATTTTGCTAACTTCGCTGACGCTGCTAATAGGGTCGTGCTGACGACTGAATCATAGAGAATTACTTGGAAGTCTCCTAGATCTATACATCATTCCATTTCGAAAAATGCATTATATGTGTATACTAAAATATTTCGCAAAAATGTGGTTTTCGTTGTCAAAAGCTCTGCTTTTATCTCCCTCTGTGAATGGTATTCGTTGATCGATTAACAAATTCTTCCCATCTAAATCGTCTCAATACCAAAACTGTAACACGATAACAAGTGTCGAACCTGTGATTTTCACACAGACGGCCCTCTAATTTAATGTGCGTCAATCTTAATCAAAGTTTCCATTTCTCAGCCGAAACAGGATTGTACTCTGGGGTATAGATACTGTAACAAATTCGAATAACCAAATGACACAGTTATGGCGATCGTAGAGGAAATAAAGAGTCAACATGAGGACATGTGAATAAAATCAGGGCCTACGATCGATTCCGTTAAGTTGAAAATATAATCTGCCTCCACAATTAAATTATTGTCCGAAGTGGAGATTAGCGGATCTTAAGTGTGAACAGACTTAATTGTTAAAACTGACCAAACTTGCACATAGCCAGTATTGGTGTGATGACAGTAACACTATGCAATACAAGGTGATGTGTTATAGCCATCACCATATTCCATCATCACCATTAGCCATCTCCATTTACCTGGCGATGACCTGAAATCTACACTCAGTGCTCATCAACAGTAATGAACTGGCATCAACACCATTAAATCGTGATGAACTGATCGTCCCACTCTTTGTTATCATTGAAATATAGTAATGCCCAGGCCTCATCACCAATAAATTGTGATGGGCCATCGCCTACTCGTTGAATGTGCATTGTGAGCTCTTGATCGGCAAAATAGCTTTGTCAAGATGAGAGGAACTGGACTCCCAATGACGTAGATATCAAATCCGTGCTATGCTGTCCGTGATTTTTGTATATTTGCTTTCCTATTTCTGACTCACAAGGTGATTTTTGTCATTTTCAACTGTCAAAGCTTTTGAAATCGGGGATCGGCTATAATATGGACCTCCGATCTCCACTTAAAAATATGATGTCATTGGGGTTATTAAATCATTCAAAACTGTTATGCCAACATGAATTCTCACTCACAAATAGTTTTGTTTGTCATTGGCACTCTATCAGCGTAATTCATTAGATATTCACTTCTACTAACCAGTGATGGTTGACATTTGACGTATTTTCAAGCTGTCAGCTGGGTTTATCGTGAAATATAGAGTATATGGAGATAAGTTATGGCGGGCTTTTACCCCTGCCGAGTTTATCAAATCTGCCTTCTGATTAGCCACAACTGACCCTATCAATATTACCTTTGGTTGATATACTTTGAATGGTTTTACATGACGATCGTCCAGTAATACTGGTACCATTGGTATACACGAGGCCATCCTTACATGGATTGCTGCTTCAAATCCGGGTCTACGAGCGCCAAGTTTTGATCCAAATGCGCATGCCTAGATAGGTCCAAATAGAAACACATCATGGCGTTCTAGACAAGAGATTCGAAGCGGTGGTCGCTATAAAAATGATCTCATGTACACCTAAACATCGGCGTTCCGAAGGACATGGATCGAGGGGCAGTGGTTATCTTTCAGAAAATACTCGGCAAGGATCAGTAAATGGTTGTTTCATATGAAACGGGTGTTACTCGACCAGCGTTAAGTGAACTATTTTGTGACTATCAGCCGCAGGTTATATTGAGTGGAGTCGAAAGGTGAGGAGCCTTATAATAATAGACGCCCTTATAATGAAAGCCAAACAAGATACAACAATTCAATGTCTGTTTACCAAACGATGATACATAACTTTATGTATGGCAATGAACACGTTCGGCCAGAATAGGGCATGCTATGCTTTTTGATAATACTAACACCCACTAACACAGAATTGTATTATTAAGACGTTCCAAAGAACGGGATCTTCCCCATGGGAACGCATGAAAGCGCCACCTTTTCACCTTGCGTTGATTTATTCCTTGAGTTCAAACCGAACTCTGTGGTAGACGTTTATTACTAAGTTTCTGAAATACTTTTCGGCTTAAGATCTTTCACAGGACTTCAAAACAAGAGTTTGGAGAAGTGTGGGCGGTGGTTTTACGGTGAAGAGTCGAAATATGGGGTCTCAACACATAACCCCATGCTTCATATAAAAACACACGAAGGTATGAAATGTACTTGGGGTGAAACGAGAAATAAACGGTTTAGCCCCAAATAAAAAACTCCAGCATATTGTAGAAATATCGCTCTATATATTCCCGTCGTCAAATTATTAAATTTGTGTACCTTTACACGTTTGCCGAGTGATTCAAACTCCAAGCTCACTGTCGTTCTAATCCGTCTCGCTGAACTGATGAACCACCTTTTCTCAAATCTTATTGGTCAGGTGAGCCATATATGAAAGTACTCATTCAACAGTTCAGGCGGGAAAAGCCACTTTACAAATTTGTACCACTCCAAGAAGTGAACGACAGATGCATGGCGACAACAGGAAGCACCTGGCTTATTGTTTTGGTACAGGTAGTTGGTTTGTCGCCAGATGAAGAATAATCCAAGTGATTGGATAAACAGGAAATGAATTTAGAATAAAGAGATAAAACGTTTTAGAATTTGACTGGAAGAATACAAAAGACATTAGTTGCAAGCCAATTTATTCAACGACCAATGTATTCAAGACTGCCTTGTTTTCTGTCAGACTTGCATTGACACAGCAGCGACCAGAGAACACAGACCAATATGTTACGTCTAAACGATAATAGAAAAACGCAACAGAAAGATTTTTGTAGTCGAGTATTAACAGTAAAATATTTATTTACAATACTAAAATCATATACAAATTAAGTTAGGTCAATATAGCAAACAAACGTCAAATAAAATCTTACTGTTCAATGTTATACCGGTGTATCTCTCGAAGTTCGTACCAACGTACAAATCTCTATACAGTTCGTGACGTGTAGAAATCGTGTTCCTGTATTTCCAGTCAATAACGCTCAGCTCCAGTTTCCTTCAGTTCAATCACGTAGATAATACAGCGGTCACGAGAAAATTCCAGATCATAACCACAGAACAGAAGGTTAACAAGTCCACCTCAGTTCCACAATTCTAGAACTATCTTCAGTGTCTAACTTTATACTGCAATACCATGACAAATATCCCTTACCCCGCCACCACCCACACCCCCACCCTCAAGACCTCGATGATTTTAGTAGATAAATTACTTTAACTGAAGAAACACAGCAGGGCAGGTTGGCTCATGTATTTAAAATTCCAACCGAACTGTGTGATATTGTGCAGGTCAACAACACTTTTGTAAAACCCAATTTATATATATTTTTCCATCTCATTAATTTTGTCTGTGTGGAAAATGTACCGGCTAATGTGGAGAGGTTTTCTCACGCATATATTGTATTGGTTGTCAGCCAACATAAGCCGGTGTGAAGGCTAAGAGTGTTCGGGTCCTATCTCTCAACCCAGCTAGGACACTTTTCTCTTCATTAGACGGTTGCAACAGAAAAGGATATGGAAACAGACACTAATCACCAGGGCATTATTATCCATCACATCAGCAAGAATGTCGTCAGTGCGGGAGCCAACCACCAGGATTGTTGCGGAGTGTAACCAGATAATTACGACTTGCTGTACATTTCAAAAGAAAATATGAAAGGAATCTCCTTCTCGACCACAAACGGTGGAGCACAGACGTTTCTGCTAGGGTGTATATCTGAATACCGCCACGCATTTTAATTTGTGTGCAGTGATGATCAATTTCATAAGTGCTGACCGAACACAAACAGGAGCTAACACTGACGTTTCATACCCAAAGCTGGATGTGAACACATGGTATGTACCCAATTTGGAGGAATTTATAATGACTCAGATATCGGAAAATCTGAGTAATCTCGAATACATATTGAGGCTCCAGCTATATCGAACATTGGTCACGGCTGTTCACTTGATTTTGTGGCTCGCTCTTACCTCAGGACGATGAGATAAATGTGTTCTGAGATAAGATGAACTAAAGAGTTGGCCATACGTCATTACCACGCACCACTGCAAATTAAACAAAATATCCAAAATTGCTATAGGACAATAAAAAAACACTTAATGTCCTATCTGTATTATTATCACTTGATATATACCAGAATTAACTAATATGCACGTTAACTGGCGTTCGGACCTTAGTAGTATCCACATGTATTCAGCCATATATTGGACAATGTGTGAAGCCTTGTATCGTTTGTCTACTCTTCAGTTGGCGGGAGAATGGTTTCCCCTACTGAAAAGCAGCTGAGAGAAAGGTATTGTGGATCTTCGAGATGCCGACTTTGGCCACCAGGTGTCAAACAATTAATCTAAATGTAACCTAGGGAGAAATAATTGGTCTACGGGAACTCCCTTTAAAGGCGGCGTTGTTCTGTAAATGAACTTATATCTTCTCTGTGGCTTATCGCTGACACAGACGTCGTGTTCATGAAACCTTGAAATAAAGGAGCAGCGAGACAATATAATGGATGATCGTCTATAGATAATGGCGAATTTTCACCCAATTGTCGTCTGACTTCTCTGGCAACCCTGTCTCGGTTCGATCTGAAATCTAATCTCCCATAGGAGGTACAAGGGGCATCTTGATTGATTGTAGCAGATTGCGTTAATTTACATAGCCTATGTCGCGACGATCTATTTTCCAGAAACGGGATATGATGGAACAATTCGGTTGTGTTGGAAACAGCTGTTAACATTTTTCCAGGAATTATTGTATTCTAATAGTAACTGTGCGGTAACCAACAGTCAGGCTGACCAAGAAATGCTATAATACTTTGATGCTAAAGTAAGACCGATGATTAGTTGGTTGCCGTCTTTCATTCCGTTTCTATGTCGCTTTATATATCGTATTCGAAAGTAAGTGCAAATCAGAGCCTCGGTATATTATGACCT